>SCDZ01000694.1:0-150852 GCA_004143845.1 Drosophila lacertosa | reverse complement strand
TTTTTTTTTTTTTTTTTCTTACTCGCAACCCGCACACGGCAGTATTTTTAATTTAAAACCCACAACGAAACGTGAAAAAATAATGCGCGTGAAAATTGCGGTCAGCCCAGGGAGGAATGTATTAAATTAAAGGCGAGTCGGAAAAAAAGGGTGTTGATCTGAATGCAGAAATATGACATACATACATATATGTATATGTATGTACATATATACACAAGTAGCATTTTTAAGTAGTTGAACTTACAGAAAGAACAACAAACATATATTGATGTATTTTAAGGGGTTTCATAGATAGTTTATTTGATACTATTTGTGAACCCTTTATTAATTCCCAAATGTCGGGCAAAACTTCAACAATATTGGAGCCATAAATTCAGTTAGCAAATAGACAAGCCCCAACCCTGGTTTCGGTCAGTTAGCCATTTCTTTCATTCGAACTTTGCGCTAAACTTAGCATAGAAGTTTCCCCAACCCCGTCTGACCACATTAACGAACACATTTGGGCCGGGGTTAAATTATGGTTATTGTTTATGGTAAAAACACGGCAAAGGTCGACTGGTTATTTTGGACCAGACCATACCAAACCAGACCAGACCAGACCAGACCAGACTGGCCCTGGTGTGTATGGAGTCTACCTCTTTTTTGCGCTTTTGTGTACTATTTAGCGAAATTTATTTACGTTATATTGCGCCGAGCCGCTGCTCAGCAGTCAAGTTATATAGAAATTTATGAGCTTTATAGTGGCGTGCCATTTCATTTTGTTGTTGCCCCGTTCGCTGCTGTCCTCTGTTGCTGCTGTTGGCTTGCTTAAAAGTCCCTTGAGATGTAATCAATTACTTAATGCTATAGAAGCTCTCCCCCCCCTTTCTCTCTCTCTCTCTTTCTTTCTCTTTCCCACCCGCGTCTCCGACTCCGCGACAAGAAACGTGGACCGAGCAACGATGCCGCCAAACAAAAGCCATTACGCTGGAAACTTTTCAATGAAGCGTTCGTCAGTCGAACGAAGCCGTTGACTATTAGCTGCCTGCTGGGGATGTCAGTCAGTCAGTCAGTCAGTCAGTCAGACAGACAGTCGCTCCTTCTGTCCGTCGGTGGGTCTGGGCTGTCTGTTTCAGTGGTGTCCTGTGCTGGAAAGAAACCCTTGCGGGGGCATTGGCTCAGCTGATGTATTATTATGGCCCTGCCGCTGCCTCGTCGCTGTGCCTCGCAGTTGCCTCCGCTATGTACTGTTATTAATATTGTTTTTACCGGGTAGCTAATACTGACGAATCCCCAGCGCATTACGTGCCGTAGGTAAGCAGCCAGTTACCAGTTACCAGTTACCAGTTGGCAGTAGGCAGCAGGCAACAGTCAGCAGGCAGCAGGCAGCATGTCATCAAAACACGCCCACTTGAATTCTGAATGGGTTCTCTGCGTTTGCGGCAGTCGTCGACGTCGCTTTTTAGGTTGAGTTTACAGTAAAATAAATATTGAAGTGGGCCCGGGGAAGTCACTTGAACGTTTGTTGGCACGTAAAAGACATCATAATTAGCCGTTCGTTGAAATTAGTGCGGCGGCCCAAAAAAACCGTAGCACACTTTTTGCCGGCTAACCAAGTGAAAGGGCAGCCCTCAAACAAATTGAAGTTAAAGTGTTTCAACCAAATACCCTATACAACGAAATAATGTCATTTAATATTTTTGGCTTGTTTTCATGTTGAATTCAATATCAGTCTTAGATGCTTTCGAATTCCAAAATATCTAAATTTTAATATCACTGTACTTTACCTGAAGAGTATTTAAAGTGAGACATCAGTTTTGTCTAAGCAAAACTTGCTATGAGCCAATTTCCGTGTCATAAAACTTAAAAGCTTTTTGGAGCCGTCCCACAAAAACAATTTGCATGCGAAATTCAATTTGATAATGGCAAACTGGGGAGCAGCAGCATCTCAGAAATTCCAAACACACTCAGGCTCAAAATTTTGCCTAGGACACATTTGAAAGTCACACAAAGCCACGGCCCAGGTGAGTCAGAGTCAAAGTTTGCAATTGCATCTAATTGGGTCAGCTTTGGCTGTTAACTTGGCTGCCAAGGCGGAAATGTTGCCGGATTTTAAAGTTTTAAAGTCTTAAGCAAAAAGATCCCAGTTCCCAGATCCCTTGCCGGAGTTCAATAATATTTGCAATGGCGTTAAAACAAAGCGCAAAAGAGCGCAAAGTTTTAAATTACCAACTTGGCTGGGACGACGTTCATGCAAACATTTTGTATGAAATTTATTTAGCCAGAGTTAGAGCCAAAGCCAAAGCCAAAGAGAAAGCCAAAGCCAAAGCCAAAGCCAGATCCACATACAGATGTAGAGTTAGAGCCAAAGCCGAAGGCAGACGTCGCCGGCTGGCTGTCAATGGCTTTTGTCGCCGCAACACCCGTAGAATTTTGTGTAATTTGACCCAAAGCAAATGTAAATAGAACTCCGAGAACGTTGCCCAGCTGAAAGGGCGTTAAATTGTATAACTTAATGAAACGCTGGCGTTGACGTCGGCAGCGACAGCAACAACAGCAGCAACAACAACAGCTGGCCAGCAACCAGTCAAAGCAAACCAAACCAATGGCCCCAAAGCGCTGAGTGGAAGCCCCAAACCCAAAAGCCAAGTGCGAGTGTAGACTAGACCTAACCAGAAAACCAACAGCAAGCAAACCGACGATAAAGTCAAAGAGTAGGGGCGAGCACAGTGGCCAGAGTGGATGAAATTGGGGATGGAGGCTAGAGATTTAGGGAGACATTTTGACTGCTTTGTCTCTCTGTGTGCTTTTGCCTTTTGTGGCCGGGCCATGTGCGGATTACGTTTGACTTAATGCAAGCGCCAAAGAGTGAGTGAGAGAAAGAGACAGAGAGAGAGATAGAGAATGAGAGAAACTGTTGCATGCAATGCTGCCACGCCCACATTAAATTTAAATTAAAATGCTAAAATTTGTGCAAGGAGCCAAGCGGCGAACTGGGCGACGCCCAACGCCACAGGCTCTAAAAATGCAAGCAAAATAGTTTTTAATTAAAAGGACCTGACGCCAGTCACGGTCACACTGTCTACACTGCTGGCATTTAAATTAGTCACACAGTCAGCGATTGTTGTGCGCTTTCGAATCAGTGAATAAGTAAGCTGAAAACAGCTCGTGTTCATTTAATTCCAGCATATCCTGCTACAGGGTATTTCTGTAGTCTTGTAGAGTTCCTGCATTTAATTTAATACCACTTAAGCTGCGCCCCGCTTTTCCAGTATTCAGTCAGCTCGTATGCTCGCTGCCTCAGATAAAAAGTATGCGAGCACCTTTTTATTTCCACTGAAAGCTTGCCACTGCAAGTTGCAGTAATCTCTGCTTGCCACGACACTTGTCGCAGTCGTCACCATTTCCATCAATAGTTGCCGCTGATGCGCCCTTTTATTTGTGTGTGTGTGTGTGTGTCTGCGTGTCCTTCAGGTGCGTGTGAGTGTAAAGTCAACGTTTTTACGTTTGACTTGATTTGAATACAACACGGCACACATGGCATACAGACTGGCGTAGAACGGCTTTTTCATCCGATGCGAATCGCTTTCCATTCATTCATTCATTCCATTCCCATTCATTCATTTATTTCGGCGTACTTTTTGCGCACCTTTCGCCAGTTTTTGTCATGGAGTACCTCGGTTCCCCGGTTTGATTGAGTGCCTTTTTCATTGGCAGGCAGGCAACAAACTTAATCAATTTCAGCGCCTGTGTCCAAACAAAGGGCGCACCTAAAGGCTGGAAAATTGCACTGCGACAGCAGGGGAGGGGAGGGGGGGGGGGGGGGAAAGTCAAGTGCACCGCATAGTTTTTAGGTGGCGCAGACGGGCCGTAGACTGACTGACGGTACAGACTGTTCGGGGTACGTACAGTGTCAAGTGACTCACCAAGTTGCCTTTTGACTATGGCGGCTCCTCAGTTCTCAGTACTACTGTTTGTTTGTCCAACGCAAACGCCATAAAATAATTTTGTTTCCCACACACACACACACACACACACACACAGAAAGAGAGAGAGAGGATCAGACAGAGACATATTTGCGCTGCACAAATACACAAATGTATATATTTAATTTGGGCAAATAACTATTTTTGGGCGCAGGCTGGCAGACAGACAGACTGTAAGACAGACAGACAGCCAGATAGGCAGACTTGTATTTGCTTTGCTGGTTGCTTTCGACGCCGCCGTATGGAAAATATTTGAAATAATTAGTGTAAAATATTTGCATAGAAATTATTTGTTGACTTGCGGCAGGCGCATAGCAAAAATCAGAAGCAGCCAAGCTTTAATTGAGCGCCCAGACAGAAACCGAGGCAACATTGTTTTGCCATTAGTGTAAGTAGATTTTCAACGCAAATTCCGTTGGGTTTTCAGTTTCTCAACTCTATTTTGCTTATTATTGCTGTGCAATACTTTATAATAAAGTACTAAATGTTAAGTAGATAGTAACAACTTTGCTTTGGCATACAAAGGCAATTCAATTTGCAGAGAATTTTGTTCTCAATAGCTGAAAATGAGTTTCTTTTCAGGCAAATTATAGCGAGTTTTCACTTTGGCATTTAGTTGCATTTAAAAGCGACTCCGCTTTAAAAAAAAAATTAAAAAAAAAAAAAAAAAAAAAAAAAAAAAAAAAAAAAAAAAAAAAAAAAAAAAAAAAAAAAAAAAAAAAAAATGAAGAAAAAAGCATCAAAATGACAGCAAGGAAAAAAAGAAATCAGAAAATTTTTGAAATTCAAATTTCATTTTCAGTGCCCAGCGGCGACGCCCAATTGGGAGTTGGCATTTAAATTTGGTAGCCGTTGCCCGAAACTTAAATGTTTTGTAGTTTTCATTTAAGCGCAAAGTTTTCAGCGCTGCATAAACTTTGCGTTATTTCACACGCAGGTATTATATTGCTTAAGCAGCACAAAAGCGAATGCAATAAATGCAGGGCACACAGGGGAAAGCCAGGGAAAAGGGCCAACAGCGGGCGGAAAAGGGGCAAAAAGGACAAAGAACAGCCGGCAAAATTGTTTGTGCGCTCTCATATTAAATGGCAACAGGAAGAGCACTCGCTGCGTCTACTACTACAACTTTGTGTCCTCTGGCCAAAGTTTGCGTTGCTTATTATATTCAATAAAATATTTTACAGTAGCACTTTGGGGGGTGGCAGCGGCAACTCTGAAACTTTGCCAACTCGAAAAAAAAAAACACAAAAAAAAATAACAAAAAAGAGTATGAAAGAAAACTGAAAATTGATAAGATTTTTCCTGCCCGTCTTAGCAATTTGGTGGCCCTTTGTCAGATTGCAAACTAATATTGTAAATTCTTGGAGCCAAACGATTTTGTTTACCCGCCACTGGGCCAAAAGCATATTTTTATCTGGCCAAAGTTTATGGCACGCTTATTACGCATACGCAGCGTGGCCTTAGCCGAACAGAATTTGTCAATTTTATATATTAGCATTTTCAGTTAACCCTAAATGCGAGCTGAATTTCATATAAAAAATGCCAAAACTTAAATAAAGAAACTTATGTCATCAAAAAATATATATAAGTACATTAAAACTTTTATTTGCTTAACGCTGCAGCATAAAAAATTGTTTAAGATCTTAAAATACTTGGCAGTCATTTCTTTTTATTTTTTAATGGCATTATTTGAATGTACATTAGTTAACAGCTAAGCTGAACTTTAATTCTTTATCAGAGTCCAGTTTTTATATATAAGCCATTGCAAATAGGAAATCAATCTGTACTATAATTTTCACATCGCTTAATCCTTGGCTATAATATTTTAGTTTATTTATCGGATACTCAACTTATTGCCCACATATATATTTTACTTTTAGCCGCACATTTAATGGTCTCGACCAAGGGCAATCCACAGAAATATGAGCTGAACAACTTATCTGGCACAAAACACTCATTTAGATGGCCAGAAGGCAGGCGGACTGGCCGCCCCCCTCCCCCTTCCACGGCCAATGATGAGCTTTGACTGTCATTGACCAGCAGGTGTGTTTGGCTGGCCCACAGTTCTGTGTGGCAGACACAGCTTAGCCTTATCTTCCTACCCCCACGAGGAGCTGCCGGAGAGCGTCCGCAGCTGGACGCTCTCGTCTGGCCTGTCATGATTGACGGTCATTTGTCATTTTCTACCATTTGGCCATTTATTTCGCCACAACTTTTTTAACCGCTGCCCACAAAAATGAAACCAGAACCGAAAGCCGCACGCAAAAGTTTCAAAGCTGCTGCTGCTGTTTGTTGTTATTGTTGCTGCTGCTTATGGCACATTTGTCAGACGTTGACGTTATGCAAAAGCATAAAAAAAGGCACAAAAACAATGGGAAAAAGAATTTGTAGGTGTTGCTCGACATGACGCCTTTAAGCGCGTATAAATTACAAAAGCCAAAAGTTGGCAGCAACAACAAAAAGGGGTTTTTATAAATGAAGTTGCATGCTTTTTGGGCGACGCCTCCCAGAAGCAGCCAAACAGTACCCCCAAAAAGCTGACATGTCACGCCGCCAACTTTCAAACTGGTTACAGTTACAGTTACATTCGCAGTCGCAGTCGCTGTCGCTGTCGCTGCCGCTGCCGCAGTCGCTGTCGGTGGCACGACGTGTTATCGTTTTGACCCACGCCTTTTCAGTGGGCGCGCCCGAAACGCTCGCTGTCAGTGGCATTCATTAAAAAGCGGAAATTTGTGATTTTTGGTTTGGCTGTTTGTGGCTGGCTTAAGGTTGTGTCATTTGTTGTTTGGGCCCAAAGAGAAAAATGGCTTTAAGTCAAAGCGTTGACTTCAGGTAGGCCATGATTTTTAAGTTTAATTAGATACATACATATAAGCAATTTTTTGTTTAAGACGTTAATTTAAATGAATTTAAATTAAATAATAGCTGAATTGTACAATTAAAACCTAACAAATCATTTTAAATAATAAAATAATTATATGTGCATCGAATTTTTTTCCAAATAAGAGCATGTATAATATTAATCTATTGTTTCTAAATATGTTAGAAAATAAGAAAACAAAAATCAAAATCTATTTTAAGCTGCATTTTTTTGCTGAAAAAATCAGGAAAGAGGACAAACCATGATCAAAACGGTATCAAACATTAAAATCGGTTTAGTTTTGGCAAAGTTATTGGAGTTTAAAGTCCGGGAGAAGTACTTTATATGGACTTAGGAGGTTTACAAGTCAAATTTTTTCCAATTTTTTGCATGATTTTTACAGAAAAATTGACTTCCTCAGAAACAATTTTAAAGTAGATTTTTATAGTAATTTTGATACCCGCAATCGTTTAAAAATAAAATCGGAGGACTCAAAATTTTCAAAAAAAATTTTTTCCAAAATTCACAAGGGGGGAGTACAGTGTTTTTTTCAGAAAAAAGTCGACAAAAATAAAAACAAAAATATTAAGAAACTTTTGATGTAGAATCGAGAAAGAGGACAAATTTTGATCAAAATGGTACCAAACATAAAAATCGGTTTAGTTTTGGCAAAGTAATTGGATGAGGTATTTATAGTGAAAATTTTATCTTCATGTGACTTCAGATAGAAGGCTTTAATGTTATCTTTTCAAACTACTGACCTTATTGCGTTAGCCATGTAATTTCTCTGTGTTCTAATGGAATTTTAAGTAATTTATTAAGTGTGTGCGTTCGTGGAGCAAGTTTGTTGCCTTTTTCAAATTACTCGAGGCACTCGAAAGTATGCTTAAATTTAATGCTCAATGCCATTTGCTGGAAAAGTTCTTAATTTCTTGTATGCGTGTTTTTTGTTTTATATATTTTTTACTTGGCTGCGTAGAAAGTTTAAATGCAGCTGCGTTAACTTGGGCACAACTTTAGTCCGGCACAACTCACACACACACACACACACACACACATGCAAACCAGCACGCATACATATGTAAATTTGCGCACACAGGCATACAAAATCAGCAGGAGCAGCAGGAGCTCGTAAACTTTGCAGCTAAGCAACAAACAAGGCAGCAGCCCAGCTCCTGTGGAACCCCACTTGTGCCAGCCACTCGACTGGCAGCCTGGCAGGCAGGCAGACAGCCGAAGCAATCCATCAAAATTGCACCTTCTTGCAGATTCTGCTCAGCCCCTTCCTTCCTCAAAGTGCTTCTCAAACCTCTTTCCTCTCTTCGAGCTGATGCTGCTACTGCTACTGCTGCTGCTGCTGTTGACTAAATTGAATTTAATTTGTTTTGCGCGTCGCAGTCGCACACATGGAGGCAGCATTGAAATTACGTCCCCGAGCGGGCCAAGTTAAACACTCCCCAGAGGGAGACGAGACGAGGACATAACAACGGCAGCAGAAGCTATTGTTTAACCCCATCTTGCCGGTAACGCTGCGCTGCGCTGTGCTTTTGTTAATTATTTGATGAATTTTTAATTGATTTTTCGCGCACAGTGTGGCGGCTGCCGGGCGGACAACAGGGCGCGTCCCAAAAAACTCAACGGCAAGGCAAAAAGAAAAATTAAATAATACACAAAAAAAATATATATATATATATCCATACATATATAAAAAACAAAAACAATAAAAAAAATGTAAATACAAAAGCAGCGCTACCATCATAAAATGTGCTACATAATATGTGCAGTGTTTTAGTGTGTGTGTGTATGTGCGCGCAAATTGTTGCATACTTTTAGCTGCTTTGTTATTTAAACAAAAGGGGCAGGCAGCAGCAGACGTCGCCAGCAACCAGCCGCATGCATTGTTGCAACATTTAAATTAAGATAAATCACCGCAAAATTTATGGTTTTAATATGTGTGCACCCCACATCAGAGCCGAGCTTTGGGGCACGCCGTGGAGGCAAGTGGCAGTGTGCCACCACTCAGGGGTAGTTGCTTGTTGCCGCCGTTGTTATACAACATGGAAAACAATTTACTAAATTGCAATTAAGTGACATTTTATACCAGAACCCAAAAGGGTGGAGGAGGACGACGACGACACACACACACACACACATACACACACATTGAAAAGGTAATGGCCGTTGAATGGACGCTACACTGGTTGGCTGGTTGGCTGCTCTGTTGGCCGCTGCAGTTGGGTAATAAATTTGAAATTGCGGTTTGGCAGTTTTAAATATTCAATTAGTTGTGAAATTTTTCGCCAGCACTGCGCACTGGGCTGCAACAAACGAGCTGACTGCAGTCTCTGAATGCTAGGGGTGATATACGATGGAAATGCTAACTGTCGATTTTTGCACAATTGAAGGACATTTGCAACACGTCTGTGGCCACAGCAAGCATATGTTGCTTGGATGATTTTTGGTCAGAAACATGAGTTTCTACTTAGCGTAGATTATTAATATGAATGCGTAGTTATATTCATAATAATAAAAGTAGGTATAACCTAAGCTCTGGGCTCAACGTATTATGTTAATAACGATAACAGATGAGCAAAAGTGTCATATGAAATTTTTGTCAGCTACTGCGATAACCCAACTGCCAGCTCCCAACACGCACTGCTGCTGTAATCCTGTCAGTTTCAGTTCAGTTTCAGACTCTGGCGTATTGTCAGCAGCCGCCCCACAAAATTTATGCAACAAAACTGTCAATTGTGCCGTCTTTCAGCCAGCTGGCCACTGTCACACATGAGCGAGCAGCAGCTCAGCCAACCAAGTTAACAAACCCCTCATACTCCCTCTCTCTCCCTCTGCCTCTCTCTCTATATATATGTATATATGTACTTCATATTTATGTAACGAGTAGAGGTGGAAGGAGGAGCTAAAGGGAGGAGGGGGGAGGGGGGAGTGACCAGAGGCGACACATTCCAGGCAGTGACATAAATATGCAAGTAAGCGCCTTAAAGGCGCATTCTCAAAAAAGTCCTGTGAGGACAGAGTGAAAACTTGTTAAAATAATACGCAGCATACGCAGCAATGGATGCGGATATGGATGCGAATGTGAATGCGGATGCGGATGTGAATGGAGGGTTTCTTTAAGCTGGCGCCTGCATAAGAAATGAACCGAAATGAACCGTTGTGAACCGAAATGAACATAAATTTTGCAGCGCTTCGTCTGCCGGGGCGTTGTAATAATTGTATTTTAAAAGAATTATGCACGTGCAATTAAATAAGGCGACGGGTGGTTGCTCCGGCCAGGATATAAATAAATATGAGAGTGCAGTGCAAAGATAATGCAATAATAAAATAAAATATACAACAATAAACGTTGCCGAGTCGACAGTCGACAGTCGACAGTTATTGTTGTGTATTTAACTGTGTGGCGCCTTAAACTATGCAGCATGCAAATTAACTTTCAATTTCCTGCCATCCCCCCCCATTTTCCACCGCCTCCTCGCTCACCCAGAGCGAGAGACAATCAAAACTAATTTGCATAAATGTTGCCAAAGCAAAGCAAACCAAAAGCTGCTGTCAGTTCTTGTTGTTGTTGCTGTTGTTGTTGTTGCTGTTGTTGGATAGTTGGGCAACGACCCAGACGCAAATTTGCGAACAAAAAGTCTAAATTAATAAGTTTTGCCCGGTCGCAACAGCAACAGCAACAGCAATAAAGAAAACGTTGCCGGAGCGCCAAAATAAATTACAACTGGAGTCGGACTAGAGAGAGCACGGAGAGATCCTCCCACACCATCATAGCTTGCGCTGTGAGTGACGCGCCAGAAGACATCAGAGGAGCAAAAAAGCAGAAAAGCAGAAAAGCAGACAAACCTTCAACTGACTGCAATGGAAAACTGCCTCGGACTGCGGGCAGTTGTGGCGGACATTGGACGTTGTCTGCTGCTTCTTCTCTGTTTGCCAACTGTTTTGTGTGCGTGTCCTGGATGCACAGCGTCCAGGCGCGTCCTGGCTGGGGCCAAAGTGCGGCGTCAAAAGACATCAATAAAATGGCGGCCAGTCGCGTGCAGATGGCAAACAAACAAAAAAAAAAACACAAGGCTTTAAGCGATATTTAAATTGCACTTTTTTAAGGAGAACTCAAATTTCATTTAAAACTTTTGTTTTTAATCTCGCATGAAATTATTTTATACAATATGTATATGTTTGCGCCTTTGTTCAATTAATTAATTTACCCAAAATTCTTTCCAATTATAGTTTCTTCCTTTCGTCCTTTAAGCGATATTTAAATTGCACTTTTTTTAAGTGGAACTCAAATTTTAAATTCAAACTGTTGTTTTGAATTTTGCATTGAAATACTTTTAAACAAGATATACTTGTGCCTTTGTTCAATTCTATTTGCTAACTCGCTATTATAGTTTCATTCTTCTATTACTATTTAACATGCTCTCATATTTAAGGCATTTATTTTATAAATGGCAAAAAGAAAAAACAAAGGCACCTTGGACCACCTGGCGAGTGCACTGAACTGGGTCCATTTAGTTACCCAGGACTAAAGTTACATGATGAATGCTTATAGTTGAGATCGTGTATGTGGTCTTTGCTCTGGGCGCTGCACAACTTTGGCCATAACTCGCAATTTGTGCCGTGCAATTATGAGTTTTCTTTAGTCAGTTTTTGCTGGGCTGCTGCTCGTATTATGTTGCCTGGCAGAGACCAAACTCTTTGGCATTAAAAACAATGACAATCATCGTCAGTCGGAGCCAGCTCCACTTTGGGACCAAATGTAATGTAATATATATAAAAAAAAAAAATAAAAAATAAAAAGAGAAGAAATAAAAGAAGACAAACCAAGGCAAAAGCGCAATGGCAGGCATTAAAGGAAATGCTCACTTGCGAGTTGTGTATGTGTGTGTGTGTGTGAGTGTGTTTGTGTTGTGTCGACAAGTCTGTCTGGTAAGTGAGTCCTGGCCTCTGTTCTATCTGTTGTTTGCCTCAAGTTGCACATTTTCTTCTGTTGCACTGTTTGACGTAATTATAATTGAAGTGAAGTCATGAACGAGTTTCAGTTTCAGCTTTGTTTTTGCCTTTTGCCTAGTAATGAGCATGTTAACAGGCAGACAATGGCACTTAATGCGAGTCTCTGGTCCGCCCACTTACAACCCGCCCTGGCAGCACCGTCGTCAGTTGCCCATAAGCTACATCATAATTTTATTACCATGTGCTGCACTTGTTCAGCTGCTGCTTCTTCTTTTTGCTTGCCGGCTCCACATTTGAATGTCATTTGAAAGTCACACAGCAAAGTTTTCAATTAAACTATGTGTTCGAGACAGCTTTAAGCTTCGAGCTTCACCAGTTTCACCGAGCGCCTCACGAGCCCCGCAAATTTAATAACCTTTAGCGACGCCCTTAAGCAGCACATAAAATTTCATTTTTATCGCGCTTTCACCATTGAAAATTGTGTAGCACACTTTTACGGGCGGGGCTGTGTTCAGCTCAACTGGGCTGAGCTGTGCTGTCGTCCTGCGGCTTCTCCCTCAGTTATTAATTACCACGCAGGACTCGTATTTACGTTTCCAAATTTATATGAAACGCATCCATTTGCTACTTTTCATTAGATTTCTCTCTCTCTCTCTCTTTCACTATGCTGGCCAATTTTTAATTATCATAGTAAATTTTTAACTATCCGACAATGTGACGTCGTCTACTCTACTCAACGCGGCCAATTAAAAACATGCGCGCTTTTTGATACAGTTTTAAAGACAATGGGCGACAGTTGTTATTGTTGTTGTTGTTGTTGTTGTTGTCTGAGCCGGGCCATTTTCATTACGCTGATGAGTTTATAGTGCTGCCAAATTGTCTGCGTCCCGCTGTGCAGCAGTTGTGTTTTATAACCAAAATCTTAACTTAGCTTATAATGAGTATTTAGCATTTTAATGCTCCTTGTGAGAGTATATTGTGTAACATGTGGAAAGATGTATCTATGTATATGCCTGATCAGAGTTGCCTCTGAGGTCCTTAAAAGTGTATTTGCTAGTTATGTCATCTCGTGCATAGTAAATTTTTTGGCATACGGTATAATTTTGACCAAACACCCAGAATAACAAGTCAACACTTTTTCTGGCAACAGCTTTGGGCAATGCTCGCCACAGCTGTCAAGTGTAAAATGCACTTGCAGAGAGACAGAGAGAAAACTTTTCGACCATATTCCATATATAAACTATAGCCTATAGGCTGTTTTGTTGTTTTTGTCTGGCATTGATTTTGTTTGTGTTTGTTTGCTTAGCCCAAGCACGGGCACGGGCCTGGCTGGGACGAGCTGGCCGAAGCGGCTTTCAACTAGCTAACTGACTGAATGACTGAGTGACTGACCGGCGCTTAAGCCTTCAATCGCAGGCAGAACAACAAGCCCACATTTTTTAGCCTTTTATGTTATGGCCAGGATCAGAGAGCAAAACAGAAAAACAAGAGCAAAAAAAAAATATATATCTAGGGGGGGGGGGGGGGGGGGGGGGGGGGGGGGGGGGGGGGGGGGGGGCAGGAGGTCATTGGATATGGAAGCGTGGTCGTCAACGTGAGCCCAGCTCGGGAATTCAGCTGCAGAGCTCAGCGGGTCGCTGTCGGAGACTTTGGGCCAGCTCAATGGCGTGTCATGTAGGCACCGGGAGCAGCACGAAATATGACAGCCAGGACTGGGCGGAGGAGAGCAGCGGGCGGCCTTTTGTAGTAGCCGGCAAGCGGTTGCAGCTGGAGCTGGCTCTAACTATGGCTATCTCACTCTGCTCTTGTTGTGTACAAACAACATCAAAAATAACAACAAGCAACTAACAACAACAACAACTGTAAGTCCAATATGTACGCTTTAAGCATAGCATATTAGTTTGTTCAGTCTTCGGTGAGGGTTGAGGGATAAGGGTTGAGGGATGAGGATGGTGAACAGTGAAAAAGAGGATTCAAAATAGACAGAGCTCGATGGGAGCCCTGAGTTTGATGTAGTTGTGTTGTGTGAAGACAAGAACAACAAATATTGTTTGTAAAGCCAAATGCATGCAAGCTGGACAGACTGTCAGACAGAGAGAGGTAGATCAAGTTGAACAGAGACAGCGTTCGAGGGCAGACAAAGGCATCGTGCGGGTCAGCGAGCTGCGCTGCATGACTTGCTGCATTGCATAGATGGATGGATGGATGGATGGATGGATGGATGGATGGATGGATGGATGAATGGATGGATGGCTGGATAGTTGGATGACTCGCTTTATAGATAGATATATGGCTATGGCTATAGCTGTGGGCAGGGCTTGTTTTGTTGTCGGCACGTTTGTCCCAAGCAAACACACACACACACACACATACACACACACAACAAAGCTACTGCAAAATCAGAGTCTGAATAGACTGCACGGTGCAATGGATTCGCACTGCTTTAAGATTGTTTTAAATAACAACAAGAATCTTATATCTCGGGGTTAATCTAGAAGGTTTGTATGAAGTATGATGAATAAGAGAAAAATGTTTATAAGTTGGTTTAAGCTTGAAAGCTTTATAAGTGCATATGTACAAAATATATTTAAATATGCTTTCCATAAACTGATTCAGTTCTCGGCTAATTTGATTTATTTCTCCCAATACGCTTCGAGCATGTTAACAGTGCTTCAGTTTGTATCTTTCAGCAGCTCGCAAGTTGGCCACATCCTTCTAAGCCCCAAACCCATTCTCAATCCTGCATGCAGTCGTGTGATTGACCCAACTCGACTGTGCAACTATTGTGCCATTTTCAGTACAGCAAGGAAGCAAAAAAAAAAAAAAATAAAGAAAACAATAAGAATGAGAAAAAGAAAAAGAAAAACTACTTTAAATGCAGTTAACAGCACTGGCTCAGGGAGATGTGTACATGACTTTGAGGCGACTTTCAAAAAAATAACAACGCTGCATAGCTGACAGACAGCTGTGTGTGTGTGTTGGTGTGTATGTGTGTGTGGCAGGATACGTGGACTGTGGCAACAATACATTAATCTTGACTACGCCTGCGTCTTGGCAGCAGACACTTTCAACAATTTGCTGCCGATTGTTGTTGCCTGCCTAATGAGCTGTGAGCTGGCCAAGCATTAAAAATTATAAATGAAAGGCACAACAAAAAAACGCAGAAATTCTCTATATATATATAAACTTTATATATATATATAATGCATTTAAAATGCAATAATAAAAATGATAATGGCATTATAATACCACACACACACACAGAGAGAGAGGGAGAGCGATATGTAACAATGGGCGAGTAACAGTAACAGTAAAAGGAGGCAGCGGAGCGCATTTTATGCCCATTCGCCTGGGTGCAAAACGCCAGAAAGTATGCTCCATTACTTGCAGCTCGTTAATTTTTATAGTTTTTGTCGCCGCTGGGCGGGTGACTCAACTTAACATAAATTCTCGTTTGTTTTGTTGTCGCCACCTACGTTCATTAATTTAACCAGAGATTCGACGCGCTCGACACTTGCGAAGGGTTTCATTGATTTCGCCTAAATTAGAACAGACCACACACAAACATGTACATATGTACATATATTAAAAAAAAACAAAAAAAAAAATACTGAACCCGAAAAATCTTGTGGTTCCTCTTGGCTTTCATTTTGTTCGCCTTGTTGCGGTCGCCCCGCTGTTATTTTTATGGCTTTTCATATTATTTTAGCTTTTTGGCTTACGCTTTTGGCTCTTTAATGTGCCAGAATTCTTTTAGCTCGCCCGCTGGCCAAAACATGTCTTTGCTTTTTAGTCCCGCTCTCCACGCTCTCCTCACGCCCCACGATCTCCCACAGTTCGTCTTACTCGCTATTAAGCTATCAAGATTTGTAAAGTATATGAGCCAAGCAAACGCCAGAGCTCCGCTTTGTGCTCGCCTGCTCAAGTGTGCTGCCAGAGGGGGTCGCATAAAATGCTATCTGTCTCTTTTACACGTCAAGGGAATGGCGTGGGGGCGTTGGGGCGTTGGGGCGTGGGGCAGCTGTATGCCAGATATGGCTGGATGGCGTGTTGGCAAGCAACAACAACTGCAGACCTCTAGACGATATCTTTGGGAAACCAGAGTTTACGAGTTTGTTTATAATGCATATTCTAAAAGATAAGCAACTGTATTAAATGCTTGAATTAAAGTCCCTTTTTTTTCAAAATTTCTAACTCTGACTACAACGACAATAGATCACTGAGAGTAGCAAAAAAAAAATATATATATTAGTAATAATTAATACAAGTACAATAGTAAAAAGGGACATTAGCATTTGGCAAACAATTTTGATGACACTGCATTAGTGAACATTAGAGCGGTCACTTTTCATTTCGAGTGCGCCGCAATATCAATTTTTCTAATTGCTGGCAGGTGGCGAGTGGGAAATGGCAGGTGCAGGACCTCTGCAAATGTCAGTGCATTAAGTTAAGAGTTTATTTTGGAGAGCTCGGCCAAGTGGCGGACACATTGTTGCAGCCACAACAAAATGCCTCACACGTGTACACATACAGACATATGTAGCGACTATTACCATAACATTTATGATTATTAACCTACAATGCAAGGCACTCTAAATGCAATTAAGATTACAATCCGTTATGGCCGAGCTGTTTGCTTGTAAAAACGGGAAACGGGCAGCGGGCAAAGGGCAAAGGAAGAAGGGAGAAGGGAAAAGGGAATAGGGGCAACAAATGTAGCCGAGCAGCGGAATGGCAACCCTGGCACGACAAACAATTAAAACATTGCGCCGCTTGCAATAAAATGCTGTTCCAGATGCTTATCACCCAGCGCCTGGTCGCATTGCATAAGAAATAATTACTTTTTATATTACACATACGCCCCGCGAGCCGTCGCCCAGTTGACACTATTGATTGCCGGCCGCGACTGTACAGCTTTCGGCTCCGCCCACCTCTCGCTTAGCGCCTTTGCGTGTCGCTTATCGTGAACTGTTCTTTGCCCCATCCCCCCACCCTCCCCCCCTCGCAGGTGAAATGAAGACACCGCAAACAAAAGCAGACGCAAAAGCGTCAGACAATTGCCGCGCTGATAAGATCAGCAAAGTGTTTTTCCTATTTTTTTTTTCTCATTTTTTTTTTTTTTTTGTTCTGAGTGTGACTTTGGTTTTATGTTCGTCCGGCACTTCAGGTGGCAGGTCAGCTAAAGTAAATCACGACTAAGCCGCGTGGAGTCTATTCAATAAAATAGCCAACCAAATTGAATAAGCAATCATTAATTTTTAAATAATAATAATGTGAATCAAACATGGCTTTTAAAAATATTTATACTGCAGACTTTCACTTTCCGCTGTAATCCGTGATAAGCTGCGCTTAGCGGACGCTTCTTGGGCAATTGGCTGCAGGGTATTTGGGCTTCGTTGGAAAAGCAAACATCAAAGAACGCCAGCCATCAATGTCAACAACTTGACTTGAATTTTATGCAAATGCTTCAAGTGTCACGGACTAAAATGGCAATTGAAACGCTAATGATGACATTTGGCAGGCCTAAACAGCGAGTGCTCCGCCCCCGAACAAACGAAAACAATAACAAACTAAAAGCAACACACACACACACACACAGATACACACACCCACACACAGTGTGGCACTGTCTGTGCTTGTATTTGTGTGCTTTTCCGTTTCCGGCGCGGCCAAGAAAACATTACAAATCGTTTTTGGCTGCCACTCGGCACTCTGCGCCTCCGTCTAGGCCTCTGGCATTTTTACGAGGCATTCAGCCAATTGACAGGCTTCAGTCGCTCGTAAAAAAAAAATCAAGCAACAACGCAAGAAAAATGATGCGCAGACAAACTACGCAAAGCACAAAACAAAACAAAACAAAACAAAACGGCCCCAAAACGGAACACAGAAAAAACTGCCTAAAAGTATGCTTAAATATTTAAGACGCTGCTCTGCGGCGTTGCCAGACTCAAAGTTGTTTTCTTTTTGCCCTTGCGATGGCAAACATTAAAACGCATTTAACAGCCTCTTTTCTACTATACACATATACACATATATATATGTGTATGTGTATATATAAGGGAAAATGTGATGCCTACATTTTCGGGGCATATAAATACTTATTATCGCTTATTTGAACTTGTGAATGCTGCTGTTGCTGCTTGTGATTTACTTTTATTTGGGCGAAATTATTTCCTTAGCATTTTCGCATTTCTGTTGTGCGTAGGCTCGTGTGTGTGTGTGTGTGTGTGTGTAGAAAATCGATTTTTTGTTGTCAAAAAAATGAGAGGAAAAAAAAAATAAAAAGAAAAGGTCAAAAACAATAAAAGCCTAAATACACATACGCGCCTTTGAACTGGCTTTGATAAAAGCTGCACAAAAAGAAATCGACGGAATGGGGCAGGGGATGGCAAATAAGGGACGGGAACGGGAACGGGGGCGGGGGCGGGGTAACGTGTAAGCCTCCAATCAATGGCTATACGTCGGTTTTGGTACGTGTGAATTTAAGCTGATTAAAGAATTTGCGAGCGAACGAGGGGAGAAGAAAAGAAACCTAAAAGAAAGACAGAAGGAAATAAAGCAAGAAGAAGCGGCTGGCAAAGCAGAAATTGATGTCTGCTTTTAGGCGCTGCCTTTAGCCGCTTTGGCCTTTATTTATGCCTTTTGTCTGTTCTGTCGGCTTTGTTATTGGGCTTAGTGGTGAATTTTTTAATTTGCGCCGCCTGCTTTTAGCCCGGCCGGGCTGGGCCGGCGAAGCCAATCATCATTCGCCAGACAAGTTCCAATCTACTGTGCCACACAAGTACTATAAAGCACAATATAAATTCAATTGAATTTGTCGCCCTCCATTTTTATTGTGTACATCAAATTTGTGGAACTTGGAACACACGCACTCATAAACATTCGCCTTGCTGCACGATGCACGCTAATAAGCCAAGTTTTCGAGGAAGGTGGCCATAAAAGATGGCTACCAGTGGCAGGTAAAGTGTCGATAATGAAATTGGCCAGCGTCACCTCGACGAAAAGTAGGCAGCACAAATTGCCGCCAATACAATTCAAATGCGTAATCATGCGAACTGGCAAGCAGATATCGAGAGCTGCGCGGCTGCGGGGCTGGGGAACAAAAACTGTGCACAAATGAGAAAAGTTTTTGCAGGCAACGGCAACGCTGCGTATTATTATTATTAGTTTTTCGCCTCCCACGCTGGCCGTTAAACTTTTGCGCCTGCTGCTTATTAGAAGTGCGTTGCTTGTATTCCTGTTAGGGTTAGTTTTTGCCTCTATTCGGGGCTGTTTCATAGTTCATTGCTTTTCAATTTGATGAGGCGTTGTCTATAATAATCAGGCTGCCTGCGCAGCCAGAAAATGAGCCGCTCTGTAAAAGTTTTTGTTTCGCCATCGATGAGAAAGCCCGAACTGAAGCGAAAGGAAAATATTCACATACGCTTTTCGACCCACTGACTGATGGATGGACTGACAGAGCAATTGTCTGTTTAATTTTCTTTTTCTCAGTCCCTGTCCGCTTTTGTTAATTTACTTTGTAATTTATCAACGCTTGAAATGTGCGTGCCTTTGTATGTGTATGTGTATGTGTGTGTGTGTGTGTGTGTGTACGCATATTTTTATAGAGTTGATTTTTAATCTTTTGCAATCATTTTTTGGGCAAGGAGCGCGGTAGAGGAAATGAATATTTATAAGTATGATGAATGAGTCGAGACGGGAAGCAGGCAGTAGTCAGCTGATTTACTGACGTATGACACACGAAACACACACAGACACACTGACAGTGGCAGCTCAGGATAAAGGTAAGGAAATTAATGCGCATTTAGAAACATAAATCTGTGTTGCGTTCGAGGAAATGGCACGGATTTCACAATTTATTTATGTACGATAGAAGGAGCAAACATGTGAGACAGAGCGATAGAAAGAGAGAGCTTGTGTCAGTTGCTTGCCACATACACATTGCTTAAGGTAAGGTAAGGTACACGCTGCGTATGAGTAATATTAATTTGACTTTAAGTCGCTTGCTCGCCCGTTCGCTCTGCTCAATTTGCTGGGACTGTGTGTGCGAGTGTGTGTGTGTGTGTGTGTGTGTGTGTGTGGGCGTGCAGTTTAAAAATACGCAACGCAACGTAACGCCAACGTATGCAATTTACGTGACATCATTACGTGTTAGACAAGTACAAATTACGCGTAAAAGCGAGAGACCTAAACGAAGACGCAGACGAAGACGAAGCTGGCGACAATATGAGTTTGATAATGATGAAACATGGATGTGTGTGCGTGTGTGTGTGTGTTTGTGTGTGTGTGTGTGTTAAAGAGAAAGAGAATATCAAGATAAATAACTAAACGTGTGCATTCGTGTGCTTGTGTTTGTGCTCGTGTTCGTGTGTCAGGGCAAATGAAACGAAAGTCATCAGACTTTGGATATGGCACACACACAAAATTGCGTATACGACAGAGCCAAAGGACAAAGCACAATATGCAACAATTTTGGTCCTTTTTCCAGCAGGAGACACAACGACAGCAGGTCAACGTTTGTATATCTCAGTTAAAATTGATGAAGTTTGCGAAATGGGGCCACAAAGAAACGAGTCTTAACCTGTGAACATTAAAGCCTGCTCGTGTTTAATGCTTGATTTGACTTTAATAAAATTGAAGTGAAGAGTGAGCCAAAAAAAATATAAAGAAATGAATGCAAATGTCAGCGGCAAAGTTGCAGTCGACTTCTGTTGAGCTCTCAACCAAGCAATTAAACTTGTCCTTGTATAATTGCATTTTGGCCTAGGCTTTTGGGCCCGAACAAAAGCCAAAGTCAAAAGTCGGGAGCTGTTGAGTTGCCAAGTGCGTTGCTGATAGCGGCCAGAAAGTTGAGCGCTTTAATTTCTTGGAAATTTGTTGCCCAAAAAGCAGCAGCGGCATAGACCAAGTGAGCTACGAATACAAACAAGGCAACAAACAAAAATGTCGACTTGATTGCGTTGCTGATGGGCCCGGTCGGGAGGGAACTGGCCGGCCCCACCAGCCCACCAGCCCTGAGTGAAGGGCAGCATCTAGAGCCACACAATTGTGCGGACAGATTGCCGTCGAGTTGCCACTGCCTTTGCTTTTGCCAGTGCAGCTGGAAGTTTGAATCCCCAGCGGATTAGAAAAGTTTAAATTGTTGCCGCCAAGCGCTCCGAGAGCTTCTCGGCAGTGAAGTAAAATCGAAGCAACTGGCAAATGAACGTTGAATGAATGAAGGGAGCAACGTAACGATTAGTGCTTTCATGTCCTTTGGCAAAGTTTAAAGGTCATCCGTTTGTATAGCTAGCTGGTGGCATCCTTCGCTTCAAGTCCTGCCACTGCTGCGTTTGCTTTCAGCTCGCCTTCTGCTGATTTGACACATCAACTTTGTCAAGTTTTTGCCACAGCGACCGTCGACCACCGTCAACGTTGACTATTATGAGCAATGGCTCAGCATTCCCTCTCTCTATCTAACTCTCTCTCTCTCTCTCTCTGTCTGTCTCTCCCCTTTTGCTGCTTCACTTTGTGTGTGTGTGTGTGTGTGTGTGTGTAGAAGCAATTTGTGCAATGGACATTTTGGGCGCTGCGCTGCTTTGATAAGCGTTGCCAGCTGCAAAATGTCTTGAAAGATTGCGCGGAGTGCACTGACTTTTGTGGCTGCCATGCCACCTACCACCTGCCGCATGCGACCTGCCGCATGCCACCTGCCGCATGCCACCTGCCACCTGCCCCATGGGGCAGCTCAATCTTGAGCGCATAGTTCGCAGCGTATGTGCAACGTTCTTTGGCTAACGTGATTGCCAGGCTAGCGTTACGAAGAATCGCTGCTGCTTACGTAACGTAGTCAACGTAGTTAACACATTACGTGTTTAACAATACGTCTTCTTCTTTACGACGTAGTTATTTTTTTTTTGTTTTCTTTTTCTTTTTTTAAATCTTATTCCCACTTAGCTGAAGCTGCCCTAAGTAGACTTTGTTGTTCTTGGCTGTACATTCTCATTCTTTTCGATACGTTTAAAAAACCATTCTGCTGCCCCGATGCATAATGAGCTTGTCAATAAGTTTATCAATGCAGGAACTACTCGAGAAATGACCCAAAAAGAAAAAATCAAGTGCTGTGTAAATTATGCAAATCTTTGCCCACTTTTTTTTGGTTTTTTTTTGTTTTTTTTTTTGTTATCAAAGGTTCGAGGGGCTCAGCTGGCGATGGCTGCTAAAGGGACGGGAGGGAGGAGAGCTTTGCTGTCAGAAACAAGCGTGAAACATGACAACAGCGGGGCAGCCCAGTAAAAACAATATGGCGCCCTGACCAGCCCTCGTCCTTTCTGCCGTTGCCTGCCATTGACAGTTCAACGTTGTTTTGCTATAACTTTTTTTTTCCGCCCCCCCATTTTCAGTATTTTCTCTGATTTTATTTTTTTTTTTGCTTCTAGAGTTCGTTCGTTTTTTTTTTTGTGTTTTGTTAAATGTCAAATTTTTGCAGACAGTTTTGACAGTTTATCGAAGTGCGCCCGTAATTTCAGCTGACGTGTGTTGTAGGTGTTGAAAATAAAGGAGGACGAGCTTCAAGTTTTGGTGAGTTTCGGTTCGGCACATACTTAGCCAAGGTGTGAATAAAAAGTTTCGTTGACGCTGCACTTTTGGCAAAGGAGCCGCTCGAAAGAACTTAGAGAAGAACGTCGGGTCAAGTTTTGTCGGCCGAATGTGTTTGGCAGTAAAGTAATTATATTTCTGGGCACCTATGGCGTTCTGATTGGCGAGCGACAAATTGAATTGCCAAATGGAAAAATAAAATCATCTATATATATATATGTATATAAAATAAAAATATATGTATGAATTTGATTACTTACCGCTGCGACTTTCATTTTCAGCTGGCTTCAGCTGTAAAGCACGGTTCATCTGCAATAGAGAATGAATATGTTATGAAAAGTTGAATTTCAGTAATAATAGGAAAACAAATGACGATGACATTTAATTATTATATTTATCTAGTCGTTCAATCACAGCTCCTTGGAACATGTCAATTATGAACTCTTCAACATTACAAATCCGCCCATTATCAAATTCAATTTCGCAAATTTTGCCATCAACTTTCGATGATGAAGCACTCTTCATAAACACCTTCAAACATTGGCCACAGCACAGCGTTTTCGAGCATTTAAATGCCACTCAATATGCAAGCCCATCTTTCGGTTACCCCTCTCTCTCTCTCTCTCTCTCTCTGTCTCTGTCTCTGTCTCTCTCACTCTCTGTTTCACGCTCGCGCTGGCAGTCTGTGCGCATTTGCGCTCATTGCCTTTTACCCACGACTGGGCAGCCACATCCTGTGCCGCTTCATGCATCATTAAAGCTTAAATCTCACCCATGCGACCCATGTCGACTGGCGGGCAACACTTAACGCCCATCCACATCCACATCCACATCCACATCGACAGCCACATTCACATTCACATTCACAGCCCCAAAGGATGTCAGTGACTGGAGCTGGAGCTACGTGTTGTGGTCACCTTTTGGTTTATGGCAAATGAGTAATATGGGAGCCATACGAAAAATGCCATTAAAAGACGTTCAAATGAAATACATTAAAATAAAACTTAATTGGAGGCTTTATGTCGCTCCCCGGTACCGCAAAACCGACCAAATCAATAACGGTATTCGGTCTCGGTCTCGTTCTCGGTCTCGGCCCGTATTTGATGATTGCTTTTTATACAGCTCAGGTGTCATTTTGGTCGCTCGGCCTTTAGATTGGCTCATCACTCGCCCGTTGCCGTTGCCGTTCCTGTCGTCATTAGCCTCCTCCAAGTATATACTCGACGAAGGACGACAGCCTGGTTGACTCGGTTCGAACGTTTGCCTGCCTGTCGCATGCATATTTTATAATCAGCCATTAGTTTGCGGCAATTGAAAATGATTGAAGCTTTTAACTGCAAAATTCAATTGCTTTATAGAAGAGCGCGCGCACGTTGGGCGCCATCTCGTAAAATATTTAATGTGGTATAGAAATAGAGCGTCCCTGTTTTGGGGGGGGGGGGAGGAAAGGGGAGGGGGGGGGGGGGGGGTGGTGGTAGGTTAGTAACTCTTTTTAGTTTGGTAATTTGGCTACCGTAACACACAATCCATTAGGCGAGCAAGTAATTAAAATTGCGATTTATGCATGCGCATGAACAAGACCCCAATTTGGGCGCCCGCTTGTTTGTAATTCAATTATGTTAATGATTGGACAACATTTACCGTATTTACATTAATGCATAATGAATGAACGAAAGGTCTGGACGAGGACTCGGCTCTTTCCAGCTGGTCCTTGGTCCGAGCGCGCCTAAATGCATGCTGCGTTTTAATTTTGGCTGGCTGATTTTTTAATTGTAATGCCAACGTTGAAGCTGCAGTTGGAACAGTTGGAGCAGTTGGAGTCTGAAGCTGGTCCCGTCGCTAAACAGTCGACGGGCCGATGGGCGGCCGTGATGGCAATTAAGTGCATTTCTCTGTCTGACCAAAGGCATGCCAGCCACGCCTCATTGCCCACAGCTACGCCACAATTGGCGTCGAGCATAAATTCGCTTTTGCCTTTACTCAAAGCTCAGCTGGATAAATTAAGTGGTCGATGAACTGAAGCCTTGTTGATTTTGTATACAGCGACGCCGCCAATGCCGCCATGTTGTTGTTGACAGTGACAGGATGCAGGAGGAGTTGAGTTGTTGTTGCTGTTACTAACACTGGGACTGGCACTGCCAGCGGCGATGACGCCGCAAAATTTAAACCAATGTTTAACCAAAAATGTTCATTTAGTCGCACGTTCGTTGGCTGCGGTTGGTCTGGCAACGGGATGAGGGTTGCCGGCGTCTGTGGCTGATAAATGATTGATGTGGCCGGGGTAATAAATTGGAAAACGTTTTCCAGCTCACACACACGAGCATCTTGGCCCAAAACGAGCAGCGCTAAACAGAGGCAACTTTAGCTCAGCTCAGCTCAACTCAACTCAACTCAACTCAATTCTCTGTCCTGAACTGCATTGTATGCAATGCTTTTTGCATCATGTTGCCAGCTGGCTGCTGCCTGGTGCCTTTGAATGCTTTATCAACGTCGACACCCGCAGCTGCTGCATCCAAAAACAACAACATATCGAGCCATCCACATGACTCCGTAGAGTCCGCAGAGTCTAAAGGCAGCATAATTGTGTGGCCTCTGTGTGCAGTTGGTTCATTTTTGATTGCACTCGTTGTTGGTTAATGAACTCGCTGCAGTCTCTGAGGTCGATTTGACCTCAATTTGGCAGCGCTTTATAGACTGTAAGGGAAGAAGTATTTACTACTTCAAAGTAAACGTATATCCAAATCAGCTGGCTATCAGAATACATACAGAAACTAACTGAACGAACATTGCTGAAGCATCTCACAGATTTCGAGATTTCGAGACTTGGCTGCAGGCTTTCCGTTCGTTCTTCACAAAGGCTCTGCTAATTATGGGTAGCAAAAAGGTTTCCCTGTTTATACATATACACACATTTATGTATGGTTGTTGAGCTCTGCGAAGCTGCGTAATTAGCGCACATAATTTGAAATTTAAATGTAGCCAAAAGCCAAAAATGCGTAGAAAAAAAAAAAAAAAAAAAAAAAAAAAAAAAAAAAAAAAAAAAAAAAAAAAAAAAAAAAAAAAAAATAAAGGAGGAGAACAAAAAGTGTAAAGTGAAAAAATGAATATAACCAAAACAAAAAATTTGTGTTTTGACTTGGCCCCAGAAAGATGCCTTGGCACACAATTAGCCTTATGACAAAGTGTTGAGCCGCTGACAAAGAGCGGCGAACGGCGATGGTGGGTCTGGGTTGGGTGGTGCTCAGCCAAGGGTGGTGCGCGGCGCCAGTGGCAACGTTAAACCGCAAATTTGAGCGCCTCGACAAGTCGTGCATGACATGCCGGACTAGTCCAAGCGACGCCGCCTACGCGTATGCAATGCCAAAAGTGCCAAGTGCCAAGTGCCAAACTGCCAAGTGCTGTGTGAGTGTGTCTCTCTGTGTGTGTGTGTGTGTGTGTGTGTGTGTGTATTGGGTGCTTGAACCCCACATAAACTGCGTTAGTTTATGATGCCCCAGCGCGCTAAGTGAGCAAAGAAGAAGAAGAGCAGGAGCCAGTCAAGCCGTAAGTGCCCACATCTGCATCCCCACGGCCAGCACTCGCTGCAATTAGAATGCGGCGCCGTCTATTGAACCAGGCACCCCTTCCTCCCCTCCCTCTCTCTCTCTCTCTCTCTACCTATCTCTCTTTCTCTCTGATCTAGCTAGCCCGGTCAGTTGCGCTGTGTTGTTTTTATGCATTCGCCGACTCAACTACATAAAATGGAACAACGAAAATGCAATTAAAACTACGTTTTATGGCTTTGTTATGGCAGCAGCAGCAAAAGCAGCTAACAGAGCGAATTCGCCACATGAAAAGCGATTTTTATTATGCTTTCGACAACGAGAACTGCCCTGCTGCTGCTGCTGCTGCTGCTGCTGATGATGATGATGATGATGATGATCATTATCGTCTTTGGTAGTTTAGAAAATGGTTTCGAATTGAGTGTGCTGCAAGTTTTGTGTTGATAGAAAAGTAATATTCGCAGCTTGCGCTCTAAGCAATGTTTGCTTATTGAAAACGCAGCTCGCCCTCTCAGTTTATTATATATATATATATATCTATATATGGTGTATATATATATATATATATATATATATTATGTTTTTTCCTCTTCTTCATATATTTATCAAAAATCATCAAAGTTTTGCGCAAAAGTTTTTGTGTGCAGCTGCTGATAGAGAGAGTTGTGAGAGTTACGCTCTAGAAATTTGTCACTGCCAGCAGGTGGCGACGGAGAGGGGCAGGGGGAGGGGGATTGAAAAGCAAAGACAATGTTGCGCCTCAAGCGTGCAACAGCAAAACAAACTAACGAGCTAGCAAGCAAAACAATAGTAGCATGTAGCATGCTTTTAGGGGCAAACATTCTCTCCTTCTCTCTCTCTCTTTCTCTCGCTCTCGTTCACTCTCTTACTGTCTGTCTTTTGGTAACAACCTGCCATAACTGTAGCTTAATCAAAAGTTTTTGCACTGCTGTTCGGGGCGGTGGCTGCAGGGCAACGTGAACGGGAACGGGAACCAGAACGGGAACGGGAACGGCGACTATCAACCGCAACTAACACAGGCGCTCACTATATCATCCACATCCACATCCTCGGCATCCTTTTGATACTAATCAGTGGTGCTTCTCATGCGAGGCTGCTTTTTATGTTCGTTCTCACCCATGTTGCACGTTTATTGTGGCCGCTGCGCTCCGTTCAATGGGCGAATAGTTTTTTCTCATCCTCTTCCTTTTTTATATTTCCTTTTATTTTCGCTCTCTACATACGTATATCTATACATATATATATCTGTGATATATGAAATATGGCAGCTGTATATAATGGTCGCTATGCTCGTGTTTGCAATTAGCAAGTGGCAATTAAAGTTCGTCTGGCAGGCCAAGATACATTGAGCCATTGGCATTGGGCAGCGGCCGAAGGCAAAAATAGCTGCAATCTTTATAAATGCCATAATTTTCAGAGCAGACAATTGTTAGATCGTTATAGCAGCAGCAGACAAAATAGCTCTTAATAGATACTTTGTTGCTTTTACCAAATGTATATGTATATTTAATCAAACATGTAAATATAATTATATTTAATATGTGTTAACAGTAAGTATCTTAAAGATACAAATTAAAAAGAGGCAACTCAGCTAAAGGCGGTGCCCAATTCGAGAGCCGCCCCCAAAAGACTGCTGTCAATATTGAGCAGTGAATTTTAAAGCACACTCACACACACACACACATCACACACACGCACACACATATACAGCCATAGACACGCACATTACGCAAGCGAAATCAATATTGTTTTATATTAGCCCCAAATGACAGCCCACATGTGGCCAAATCTTGTCATATAAGTATGTATATTCTAGGGCTATAACTTTGGCATGTTTGGCCAATTGGCATATCCAAGCGTACTATGCTGCGCACACATATATAGCTAGCTAATAAATTAGGCGAACTAATGTTTTGGCAGACGTCGCTGTGTCGAATGGCGTCTAATTAATGGCAAACCTTTCAAAAGGGCTACACCTTGTTTTTGTGGCTTGGCCAAACAAAAGTATTTCTATACTTCTGGCCGGCACCGGCCCACCGTCATTAACATGCGTTAAAATGCCGTTAAATGTGTAACGGAAACTCGCGGCAAGGACATGCCTATATAAATTTTCTTTTCCCTTATTTTTGTTGTTTTCTTTTTTTTTTTTTGGATTTTTTTCGTTTGTCGTCTTCGTCGCCTCGCATAATAAAAATGTCATAAATATGACGGTCGCCCTTCTGCTGCTGTGTTAATTTTTTCTAATTGTCTAAAATTTAGATAATTACATGCCATTAATTATTTACATAATAACATTTTTCGCTTTTTTCGCTGTTTTTTTTTAGCTTTTTTCCGTGTCTTTTTTTTTGTGGTTAAACAATTTTGTGGTCGACTTGGCCGGCCCATACAAATATATATATATATGTATATATCCAATATATTGCTGGTATATGCGGGGCGTAAAATTAAATTTACATAATTTATGACTTACTCAGCTCGAAATGTGTGTGTGTGTGTGTGTGTGTGTGTTTAGGGTGTGTGTGTGTGTGTGTTTGCGGCATGTGCCGTGTTGCATAATTTTAGGCATTTTTGTTTATTGTGGCGTAAAATTTGAATTATGAATAGGAATACACTCACAACACTCACACTCCCATTCGCACAAGGCACACATAAACTGTTTGTTGCTGCGTGTGTGTGAGTGTGTGTGTGTGTGTATTTTTTCCGTGTTAGGGTTACATTCTGGGGTTATTAGTAATTTATTTGCATATTTTGGAGGAGCGGGCGCAGCTGATGGACACGCGCAGGCAGCTCTGCCGCTGGCATTTGAGTTGGCTCTGTCTTTTGTGTCAACTTGGCCGGGCACAAAAGTCAGTCAAGTGTCGTTTTCGGAAGACATAAATTTTGAGCCGGGTGTAGCCGGTGTACGCCCAGAAAGTGGGTGGTCTGTGCCAGGACAGGTGTCCTGGATGAAGGCAAGTATAATTGAATAGCGGAAAAGGTTTCACATTGGATTTAAAATAGCGCCCGTGTGTGTGCAAAGCACAATGGAGCCAAGGGTACTGAAGCAAATGAAATGAGCTTAGATGCTTTATTGCTGAATGGCAGCAGTTGTACAAAAAGTGATATAAAAGGCGGCTTAGGGGCATATTATAAAGATACAAAAGTACGCGCCTAAATAAAAAAAAATGTATATGCGATATATATACGTATTTTTGATTTATCAAATGAAAAACGAAAAGCATAAGCAAAAGCAATAGCAACGTTCATTTCCTTAAATGACAAAGAAATCTCTTTAAAAATAATATTTGAAGCACATTTTCGGCTCTATTAGACAATCAATTTATGACAGCTTATTGATTATTTGGCATGGATGATATTTAAGAATTATCCTTTCGCATGTCATGCTGGCCAAAAATTTAAAGCACGCCTGAATGGGACCAGTAGAATGGCGATGGCGATTGAGATGGAGATGGAGGCAGCTCATTGATTGGTTGCCTAGTCAAAGCCACGTTTAAAGCATACCTTTTGCGAGATGAAGCCCACTCAAAGCGGCTTATATAATGGCCAATACAACATTTTTGTTGCATACCAGCCGGCGTACGCAAGAAATGCTTATAAATTACATAAGGCAAAGGCTGGACTAGCCACCGAAAAGGGGGGCGGAAAGGACGAAGGGGCGGCTGCTGGGCCTTCTCCAACAAAGCACTCAACTGTGAAAATGTCTGTTAAGGCCAACACACGCACACACACACACACGCACACGCACACGCACACGCACAGTGAACAGTCTCCACTCATGTGTGTCCTATATGGGGCTACCTTGCCTGTCAACAGGATGACAGTTCATATAGTATATGGCTATATACGTATATATATACTTTTATATATACATATATATATATATATAGGTAAATATAGCATACATACTTGGGATGCTATAGCCATGCCTTCAACTGTCAATTGAGTTGGCATGTTGGCAGCCTCTTGACTTATGTTCAATATGAAAAGCGCATAAGCATACACAGATACAAGCATATATATATATATACATATATATATATTTAGGCCTAGCATATTGCCAAGTCAGCCAAGTTGAAGGCGTCTTTCTAATGCTTGGCACGTATTTTAATTGATTTGTGCGCGCTCATTACATGGCTCAAGCTACAAATTGAAAAACGCCACGTGAAAATATATATATTATATATACACACACATATATATATATATATATATATATAAAAATTAAATAAAAAAATGAATCAGTTTCAACAGCGTTTCAGGCAATGCAAACAAACAATCAAACAAACAGAGAGAAAGAGGAGTAGACTGCCGGGTAGACAAACATTCAGGAGGCTGAAGCAAAAGGATACTCGTGTACTCGTGTATTTGCTCAACGAGTTTGATGTCTGATGATGATGCTCCATTTATTATTAACTTGAAATGATTTCGGGCTGGCCGCGTGGAGGTGACGACGCAGCGATTGAATGCACGACTGCATCAAACGGCAACTTCAATCTGTATCTGTGTATCTGTGTGTGTCTACGTACGTGTGTGTGTGTGTGTGTGTGTGTGTGTGTAAACACGTGTGAGTTCAATTGGAAAATCGTGTGCTGCATACATTGCATGTTGTTGTTTTTGCAAACAGCATCGCGCACATATCTCAGCAACTGGCAATTCGAGGCATGCCAGTGTGTACACACTTTAAGATACGCTCTGTGCGCTGTTTTACATGTGAACCCAATGCGAATCTTTAATATTGTACTTTCTGAAGATTTAAAATTAAAGCTCTGTTATTTAATTATAGCACTCACAAGAGCTTATAGACAGTTTTATCGGCGCCTGTCAAAAGATTTTGCTGTACTGCTTATCGGCATTTATTTGGTCGCTTGTTTCCTTTGGGGCATATGCATAAATTTTGGCGAGTGCACTCATAATAAAAAAAAAAATACAGCCGTTTGTCAGCTTTTGCCCGCCCCGAGGCTTTTGAAGCTGTTCGGTCCCATTCCCTTTTTCGAGCCCAGCAAAATTTATGCACACATCGCCCAACCCAACCACCCGTGAAGTCCTTAGCTCTTTGCCATTTAGCCGAACCCAAGTGCAATCTTCTTCTGGGTGCTCCTTGCAGCATCTCTTCCTTGCGTCGCCCATATATCAAAGTTGCGCCAAATGAAAAGCGACAGTCGACAGTCGACAGTTCAGAGAGTCAAGAATCGTTGCCGCCTGCCTTGCAATTTATAAATTGCAAAAAACGAAGCAAAAAAAAAGCCAAAGGCAAAACCAAAACATGGAGCAAACGTATGAAACAAAAGGACAACGTTTGCTTATATTTTATGCAATATGCCAACCGCGTTTTATTAAGCAAATTACGAGAAATGCGCAAACGGGAAGCGGCAAGCGGCAAGCGGCAAGCGTGCAAATCTCGACACGGCGTCTCCTCACTTAGTCCTACTTATGACCTTGGCAAACAGCCTAACGCGCATTCTCTAAAGCAATTTGGCAAACAGACTCGACTCGACTCGACTCCACTCGACTTGACTCGACTGGAGACTTACAGCTCTTAACGCACATTTTCATATATAAATTATTAATTTTGTATGCCCACCACACACACACACACACACGCACACACACACATAAGCAGCAAAGAGCTTGCCACGCGAGGGCGGCGGCAATGGCGAGTAAAATGCATTTTGTGCTCCATTAAATAATAAAAGCAAACGTGGCAGATAGCAGCCCTCAGATAGCGGCCATATACGACGAGTATACACAATAAAAATCTTACACGAAGCGCATAAAAATAAAGCAGAGGCTGCCCCCTCCCCCCTCCCCCCCCCTCCTCTTTTCCACAAACCAAAAAAAAAAAGGAACGGAGGAAAAGGGACTCGAATCTCAGGTCTCAGAGTGAGGCTGCTTATCTAAGCACAAAGTCGAAAAACCCCATTGTGATTTTTAAGTTGTGTGTGGTGTGTGTGTGCGAGTGTGTGTGTGGTGTGTGTGCTTTTAGGCAAGAGTGCATAAATAAGTAAAGAAATGCCTGTCGCTTAAGATTACAGGGCAAATAAGCAGCGCTCAGGACATTTGAATGTTGCCACCGACACTCACTTACTTATTCATAGTCAGGTCTGGTCGGGTATAAAAATCAGCATAAACAGCAATTGTTATGGCCTGTGAATGGAACACTTTTACATACCAAATGATCGTTATTCGCTACTCGTTACTCGTTACTCGCCACTCGTTACTCGTTACTCGTTACTTGCCACTCTCGTTGGTTGGTTCAAATCAATGACATATAGAGCTGCCAGTCAAGAGTCAAATGTCGAGATAGATAAACTCGGAACAACACTTTAATTTAGTTTGGTTATGAGTTACCAAAACTCGACTCGATACTCGAACTCGAGCACTTAATAAACACGCCAAGGGGTTGGGGTTTGGATTGGGGTGGGGGGCACGCACGTGTCCTTGCGAATGACAAGGGAAATTTTACAACTTTCAAGTTTAATTTGCCAAAAGTAGCAATCAAGCAAGAGTCGGGAAAAAAAAAAAAAAAAACGAGTTGATATATACAAAAAACAACAACAAGGCATAAGGTTAAGGGTTGGTTTAGGTGTGTGTGTGTGTGTGTGTGTGAGAGAAGGGGACAACCCTTTCGACCTAATTGCATGGAAGTTGTTACGCTGCCAGTTAAATGTAAAAATTAAAATGTATAAAATGTATATAATTTATATTAAACCGAAAGACAGCAGCAGGCAGCAAGAGGGAGACAGCTGAAATGTCTGTCATTCAGTCAGTCATTCAGTCGGAACGCAGCCTGTTTTATGAGGTGTTAAGTGGGCTTAAATTAAAAGTCGTGCTGGGGCTGAGACTTCAACTTCAACTGCGACTGCTACGGCGACTGCGACTGCGACTGCGACTGAGGCGGGGGCGTGTTGAAATGTTTGCGTATTTGTTCAAGTTATGGCAAAAATACGCAGAGAACAACAAGAGCAAAGTGTGTAACCAGAAGCAAAACACTCCAGCGAAGAGCTTCCCTTTTGCCCTAACCGTCAATCGACCCCTGACCTTGCCTGTTGTTTCATTAGCGCGCAAAGGGCCAAAAAAGAGAAACTTGATTTTTGTTTGCTTTTCGTCTTCGTTGAGTGTTTGGTTCGTTCACATATGCGTTATAAATTTGTATTTAATAAACTTTCGAGAGTGACGCTTTAAGTGGCTGCTCCTTCTCCTTCTCGGCCGGTTAGAATAATATGCATGAGAGTTTAACGCTTGAATATTTGTTATGTCATCGCTTGCTGGCAAACGAAGCGAACTCTATTCAAGAAAGTGTCTGAATAATCTGATTATTACGCCTGGTCACTTTTCGGGGGCAGCACTTTTGACCACATTCATTAATTTGCTGTCGGCCATCGTCTCGTCCAGTCTGATAAGATACTTATCTCCGATAGATAAGCAATAATTTGAGCTCACACACCGTTACATTACGACGCCCCTTTATTTTTTTTTTTTTTGTCCAGCCTGCAATTCTCACAGGCCAAACAATTATAGATCCATATAGCTCATTTCCTGGACGAGTTGCTGTTGCTGTGACACGTGTTCGCATTTTGAGCGAACGACAGCCAATTGCTTATTAAAATAATAATATGGCCAAAAAATTAAACATCTGATTGCCACCCTCGGGGGAGGCCTCGAACTAACCCCCCTTTGGAACATTTACATACGCGCACGGAGTCGAGATAATTACGATTGGGAAATCCACCCTGCGCACATGTAGAAACTCTCAGCTGATAATGAAAACATTTGCACAGCTTTCCCGGGGCGTTTAGTGAGCACCCGAAAAGGACATAAAAAGGTTACACGAAAATCAGGCGAGTAGTCAAATTTTACGAGCGCATCAAATGTGTCGCGTCTTAAAGTTTAAAAAGAATGAAAGGGCAGAGGACATACACACGCACACAGAGAGAAAAGTCTGCCTACGCTTTGATCATAGAATCATGCAAGTTTCCCGAACTATCGACCCAAAAACACATCGCCTAACCAAATGAAATCCAAATTAATACAATCTTTTGGGTCGCCAGCTCGCAATTTATTGACAGCCGGAGAGATCAAAAGATGTTGCGAGGACTTTTGCTAGCAAGGAATTTCGAGAGAGATGCTGGAGATAGTTAGAAAGAGAGGCAGGAGTGGAAGGAGGCGGGTTTTGTATGGACTAGAACAAAATGGACATGTACCAATTTATACTCATATATATTTGTGTGTCGTGTTTTTGCAGTCGCATGTTGCTCAGAGCAAAGCAATAAAATAAATGGCAATGAATGACTGAGCAAATGAATAAATGAGAGAACATTTTTGCTTTGAAATTCAAATTTCAAAAGTTGTCATGACATTGTGTTTATGACAGGGTCGGGGCAGGAGTTTCGCCAGTGCTATGCTGTTATTTGTGCCCTCTCTCTCTCACACACATTTGCTATCTCTTTCCTTATTTTTTTTCTTTTTTTGGCTGCATATTTAAAATTGAATATTTGCACGCCTTGAGCATTTCAGATTACAAAGATCTACTTCACTTATGCGCACACAAACAATCATTTACCCATATGTGTGTATTTGTGTTTGTGTATTTGTGTTTGTGTGTGTGCCTTGTTGTCATTTGCATGCGTTAGAGATGCGTTTCTGCTATTTGCACTGCTCAAAGCCATTTTAAGCGGTTTATTTTTGTGTTCGCTTTCTGCACACAAATTTCTCGTTTTATTGAATTTAAGTAGCTGCCGAGCAAAGTATTTCCCGGAAAAGCCTGCACTTTTCGAGTTTTCCAAAATTTCCCTTCTTCACAGTTTAACCAATGCAACAAATTTCCCATACACAAATATGCATATATAAAAATTAAGCTGATGCTTTTTTGTATTCCCCCAGCACTACGCAATTTAAGTTTTTCAACATTCTGCGGCTATGCTAAATAGTTCCCCAACCAAAATGTTATTTCATTTATTTCGTCTTCTCTGTGTTTTTTTTTTTGGTATTTTTTTAATTTGAGCTGCCGTCGAAAGTCAATTGAAGTTGAAATGAGAATTGAAATGGCTAGCAATTAAAGATGATGACGCTGACTCCGGAAGTTGCCTGCTTTCTGCCGCAGGCTCAAACACTTTGCATAACATTAAGCTGCGTCGATTTTTGGTTTGTTTGTCCTTGTTGTTGTTGTTGTTGTCGCTTTTTTTATATTATTTGTTTTTTTTTTGTTTTTTTTTTTGGTTTGGTTTGGCGCTCTGTGGTCGACCGCAGCGCCATAAAATATGCACCCAGCGCTGGGTGAAATTCACAACAAAGTGAAAGCCGACGCCGAAACGAACGTTGAAGTATGCAAAATGAGTCGAGGCGCAGAGCAAAGCGCCTAAAAGCATATTTCAATTAAGCTATCACCTTGAATTATTCTCACGAGCGCTTGCCTCAGCCACACACACACACAGACACACACAAACATACACACTAAAAGCAGGCCAACTTTTTTTTTTTTTTAATTTTAATGTTTTCATTCAAGAGCTAAAGAAGCAGAATGCGATGAAGAACGGTAAAACCGCTCGTCAAAATTTGCATTTAAATGAGGCGCAGAGGCGACTGACGGACGGGCTCGTCCGTATTCAGATATACACACACACACACAGTATTTTTTTGGCTGTCTTTCGACTGGGGTGAAATTTTTATGATTGCGGTGACTGCCAAATTGTCAGTGGTTGTGCGTGGGTGTGGGTGTGTTTTCGCCTGGCTGCATAAAATGTAAATATTCATTAATATACGTAAGCGTGTGTATGTGCAAACAAAAAACAAAAAAAAAAAAAAAAAAAAAAAAAAGAAAAAAAAAAAAAAAAAAAAAAAAAAAAAAAAAATAAAAAACAGGCTAAAGAATTTGGCAACAGTCGCATATTAAACACTTTTAACGCAAACCAAACCAAATAATAAAACAATACTTAAAGCAATTGCTGAAAGCAACAAATTTGAAGTAGATTTATTTTTCTAATATTTCAATGTGTGATGCTTTGCTGTTGATTATGTGCTTAAATCCATTTTTAATTAACATAAAATTTGTTAATACTGTCTGCCTTTAAGGCAAAGGCATTCAGGCTCTTAGGCATGCAAAAAATTACAATTAAAATGCAGGCGAAGCCTGCAGACGGTCTGCACAGCCTGACTATGCAAAAATGCACACACACTGCCTGCCACACACATACACACACTCGCACACACTCACACACATACACAGTTATTCCCTCGCTCCAGTAACCATTAGTCGCCTCATTCATCGTCATCCTTCATCCGGCTTGTGCCTCTGCTCTGCTTCGCTTGGCTTGGCCAAAAATTTTTGGCATAAATGCCATAAACAGTTTATTTAGCAACGGAAAAAAAAAAAAAAAAAAAAAAACAAAAAAAAAAAAAAAAAAAAAAAAAAAAAAAAAAAAAAAAAAAAAAACAGACGAAAAAAAAGCTCAACTCAACTCGACGCTTTATGACGTTTTACTTCATGTGCAGCTTCATAATTAAGTGGCTCCTGAGTGTGTGTGTGCGTGTGTGTGTGTGTGTGTGTGTGTGTGGAGCTGACTAGTCCAAGTTGCTGCGACTGTTGTCTCATGCACTCGGGGGAGCTTTTAGTTTTGAGCCACGTGAGGAGAAGCATCATTGCTTTGGGTTTGGCTCCTGGCCATAAAAACGAGCCCCAAACGAGGTCAACGGAGGCCACTAAAATTCAGTGGCTACACGTATATAAAACGTCTCTCCAGATAGGTGTACAACCATACTATGTACATAAATAGGGTATGCCTTAGTTGGGGTAGTTGCGATACAAGCATATATACATACATAAAGATACATTTAAAGACGCACATAAAAGTGTTAGCAGCTCGTTTTCTGTACTTACTAATTTGATGGCTGGTGGTATTAATGGATGATGGCAACTTACCTGCAAGAAACGAGAGCGGAAAGATGGAAAGAAAATTAGTATTAATATTTAATGAGCACGAGTTGCAGTAATTGGTTTATACTTAATATTAGCTGGGTCATGCCCATTAAATGGATATAATAATAATATTAAAAGGATTTATAACTTAAATTGGGATTGGGATAAAGTAAATATATTTATTGAGGAAATATAATCTTTATAGTATAGTTGATTATTGCTGTTGATCTTACTTAGTCTTTAACCCCTTTCTTAAAGTGTTCTCACTCTTTAAAATATATTTTAATAAATTGATTTGAAACCCCTTAAAGCGACTAGCAAAAGTTTGTTGAGGCTAGGACAAGAAAGCGATAGACAGAGACAGACAAAGACAGACAGAGAGAGAGAGAGAGGCACAGAGAAATAGAGAACGAATGAAAAAAATGTCATAAAAATTCTATTTTCGTATAAAATTTCGAAAGTAATCTAATAAATATTGATTTTCATTCGTCATCGACAACGTCAACGGTGGCGACGACAACAACAACAACATCGTCAAAAGCAGCAACAGCAACAGCGCCAGGAGCAGCTTTTAGAAGGGCGCGTTGTGTAACCCTACACGTGCACACACAGAGAGAGTTATAAAGACCCTGGACACGACAGGACGACGACCAGAAGCGGCCAGTCAGTGGGACAGTGGGTGAGTGGGTGGGTGGTAGATGAGAGTGTGTGTAAGGGTGGGGCGACGGACAGGCGTAGTCAATAGTCGTTATTTGATATAGTCGAAACCAACAAGCAGCCCATGATGAAACGTGCCTGGGCGGCTGACCAGTGCGACCACACGCAAAGGGCAAAAGGGGGCGGGCGGACAGGCGACCCGTCGAGCGATCCCAGGCGCTGCAAGGGATGAAATCATGCGCGCAACTCGTTTTTGGGAACTGGCCGGCCACACATACAACACACACACACACACACACATACACACAGTTCATTCAATCATTCAAATGTCCTTTGAACTATAAAAATACATGACACTAATAAAGAAAACGAACAAATGACACGACACTCGCTACGTCCCGGACCCGGTCCCGGACCCGGAAAAAAAAAAAAAAAAAAAAAAAAAAAAAAAAAAAAAAAAAAAAAAAAAAAAAAAAAAAAAAAAAAAAAAAAAAATTGCTATTTAGAGCAATTTATAAGCATACTTTGAGGCGCCCCGCCCACCCAGCTCGACATTTGACATTTACGAGTGCGCCGCAGCGGAGACAGCGGAGGCGACCTGCGGCGACCGTGGGGCCCAGGCGCCGAGGAGCGAGTAGAGAGTAGAAAGATCCTCAACCACATAAATTTCTGGTGCGCTTCCAAACGCTTTTCTGTAGCTATTTATTGCATTTTTATGTAAAATGCGCCGTGTGGTATGCGATACGTTTTCCCCTCCCCTTCCACCCACCTCTTCCCATCCGATTCCTTTTCTTTCGCTTATATTTTTTTTTTTTTTCGTATACTTAGAAGGGCGACATTCCTGCAAAGTTGTTTACGAGGCAAAGAACGTAATACGTAATATGCGTAAATCGAAAATGCCGCCCACGCAATGACCAAATTTACGCAATTAAAGACATTTCGGGGATATATTTTATGGCATACTTTACGGCCACTCTGTGTATGTGTGTGTGTGTGTGTGAGTGCAGGTATATTTTATATAAAAGAACGTAAATAATCTTATGTTTTAATGCTGTTGTCTTGCACAAAGAAAAGATTTGTGTTCCAACCAAATATGTTTTGTTATCAAGAGCAAAACTGATTTGTGCTTTCTGATCAATATCAAAAGTTGATTCAATCTTTAAATCTTTAATAACCAACTAGCCACAGGATATATCCCCGTCCAGCTTATGCTATTTTCACATTTTTCGATTTGTTTTCGTTATACAAATTCATGAGTTTAGACCAAAGGCGAGTGCATTTTTATCGCTGGCAAAGCTGTTGCCGTTTCCACAAGTATTTTTATGCATTCGCATTCATTTTCAGCAACATTTATATTGTATCGCATAGTTTCTCGGTTTAATATGATTTATCGGCGCATCTGCCGAGCTCTGCACATTTTTATGGCCATATGCTGGACTCCGACTACACACACACACACACACACACACACATACAGACGCCGCAATCGACAAAGCCACAACAACTGCAATACACGAACACGGACACAAATCAAAACAGGGCATAGCGCCTAAAAAGCTGCTAAGGCCAAACAGCACGGGGCAATAAACTACACGGCAGGACTGGGAAAGGACTCGCCGACTCGCTCTCCCTCTCTTTTTGGGTCTGGCTCTGGCCCATGTAATCTCTGTTGACCATAAAGATTTATAGACTATTGTAGTATGTCGTTCTCAACGTCGGCATCGACGTCGACGTCGACGTCGCCGTCGCCGTCGCCGTCCTCGTCGTCGTCGTCGCGGTAGCCGCAGCAATGAAAAGGAAACTTTTTGCAACTTAGCGCCAAACTTTATGCAATAATTTATATATATTGGGCGCAAGGCGCACGCTGGCTTTATAAAAAAAAAACCATAATAAATAAAAAAAAAATAACGCAATAGCGACGACCTACACAAAAGGCAATACACATAATAGACGCAACAACAACAACAACAACAAAAGCTAACGTAACGCATGCTAAAAATAAGCAAAAACGGGTAGTTAAAAAAAACCATAGCTGAAGCAGAATTGGAATACCCTTTTCTAGAAATAGAGAAGCAAGTAAAAAAAATAAATAAATTAACAGAATTTTTCAGAAATATTTCTATTAGTTCAAATCAGTTCTCGATAACAATATAATAATAATAATAAATTTGCAAATATTTAAATTAATTTGAAATTATTAAGTGATAATTATTTTTGTTTTCCCCTTAATATACCTCAAGCAGAAAACCTTAAATAAAAATATAAAAGAAATTTACAAATATAGTTAGCATTGAAATTACTTTCAGTTCAGATCAAACACCCTTCACATATTAATTGCTGATACGAAAGCAATCATCGATTCAAAACACCCGCCACCAAACGGGGCAGGTAAAGGGCACAATAAACCGTTGCATACCGTGCGGCGATGCCGGCACGATAAAAAATTAAAAACTTGCTCCTGCGATACACCTAAGCGGTGAAAATAGTCAATGCAGAGCGAATGAGCAAAAAAGAAAAAGAGAGAGGGAGAGAGAGATAGAGAGAGTGAGAGAGAGAGAGAGAGGTAGAAAACGGGACTTGCACGCGAACGCGCCAAGTGTAAAAGAAAAACTTTTCAATGAGTTTTTCCTGTCGGCGGCGTCGCCGTCGCAGTCGACGTCGGTTATGAGCCCCCGAACACGCCCACGAGAACTCCTAGTGTTATTGTTGTTTGCGTTTTAAATAGACTCAAGTGTTGTTGTCCCTGTAATTGTTGTTGTTGCTGTTGTTGCTGTTGTTGTTGCCGGTTGCTGCTGTTGCCGGTTGCAGGCATTGTCTGAAGTGCGTTTCGGTTTGCTACTTTGGCTCATTGTTGCTGTTGTCGTGGATGCTGGACGGACTGTTGGACGGGTGGCACGACGGGGCCGGCGTTGCAAAATCAATCGATAGTTAATGGAAAATCGTTATTAATGAAAAGTTTTCCCACCCACGCCGCCGGCAATCGAGCGTGCACCGAGCCATGGCAAAATGCTTGATAAAGTGCGGACCGTAATAAAAAAGAACAGAAGAAAAACAAAACTGAAAGGAAAAAATTGAAAGCGTTACATTTAAGTAGCAAACTTCGCGGGCGTATATTTTTTTTTCGTTTTGTTTTTTTCTGTTCGTAATTTAATTTGAGTGCGAAAAGTTGCACGCGCAACAAAGCGAGAGGCAAGCACAGTTTTTTTGTTGTTGCATATTTCGCGGCGCATAAATATTTTATGCATGCAGGCAACACAAAAGCGCCATCAAAACATACACAATGGCCAAAAGGAGACACTTCGCCAAAAATTTGTGTCTGTTGGTTGTATTTGTTGCTGTCGCATTTGCACCTCTACCTATAAGCAAAAGTTTTGGGCCAATTTATAATGCCTGGTCTTGTGCATTGTCGCCGCGTCGCTCTGATTGAGGGCTTTTAAAAGTTTTGGTTCAATAGTCACAACAAAAGTTTAATGACAGTTTAAGTTGTTTGATGCCAGCCGCCGTCGCCTCAAGCAAAGCAGCCTTTTAAATGGTAAACAACCAAAGTAAAGTGAATGCTAAATATATATATATATATATATATTTATATATTGCTGTACAATTTCTGGGCAACAATTATGAAAGACAGTCAGACAGAAACATACTCATAATCAAATATTGCATAATGCTTTTTTTTAAATAGATTAACTTAATACAATCAATAATCGACTACTATTATTATTATTATTATTATTATTATAAATACCAAGTTTCTTATCAATTTAGCCTTCGAGGACTTTAAAGACACCCCTGCGATAAATGCATTACTTGCTCGTAAAAGGCGAAGCAATGCAATTTTAGTTTAGATTTGGTATCCCTCAAAATGTTTATAGTTGGGTCACGCAGCTTCTTTTATGATCATTGCGAAGGCCATAAATAAAAAAAAGAAGCACACGCACGGCTCAATGTTAAACTTTTAACGGTTTTGTAATCACATCAAGGGGGAGAAGAGCGAGCGAAATGCGCTGCATACTTTTTGGGCTGCTGCTGATGCTGATGCTGATTTATTGCAACAACAAAGTTTATCATGCATATTTTATGCGTGTAAATGTTGCCGTCATAAAATGTCTTAAAGCCTGAGCCGCACTCAGCACACACACACACACACAAACACACACAAGCACACATGCATATGTGGAGTTTTAACCTCTTCCCTTTGGCCATGTACCCTGCTTATTTTTTTTGTGATTGGAGCCGGGTTGGATTGGGGGGAGTCCTGGCTAACGCATGTGCGTGGCCGAAAGCGTGGCCGGTTTTTTTATGCGTACGAGTTGTAATGGCGGCCAATAAAGCAGCCATTCAATGCAGCAAATTGGCGTTTTATTAGCGCCCCAGGAAGCGACTTCAACTGCCGCACTCTCCCCCCACACAGCCTGACCGCTTTTCCGCTTTTCCCTTTCGACTCGCACTAATTTGCGCGCGCATGTCATAATAAAAATGAGTGTTGAAAACTTTTAACAAACGACAGAATTCCAGTCGAAAGGCAACCACACGGCCAATACCAGGACGAGAAGACATCGCATCGCATGGCATCGATCGATATGTTTAGCTAAAAGGATGTCGTCGTCGTCGACGGAAAGTTGTTCCCGTCCCTGGCAACGTTTTGAGGTCGTCGCGTCCGCGTCCGAGTCCGCGTTTGCCGTTTGCCGATTGCGTCGCTTCTAAGGCATAACTCAAAGTTTACTCAAGTTACTTGCGCCCAACGACAAGACACAAAACTTTGTACTTTACATCATTAAAAAGTTTCATTCTTTCTTTGCGTTTTCTGCTTCTGCCGTTTTTTTTTTTTTTCTCAGCTGCTTTTCTTTTCTTGGCAACTTTCAATCTGAGTACATCCATAGTCTGGGTTAAGCACTGACTGCGACTTTGGCCGGGCTTAGCAATTGACAGTTGGCCATCAATCCAGGGGGCCGCGACGGGACGGGCAGCCTCGAGGGCAAAGAGTTGCTTAATTTGTGCATTTTGTAGCAATTAGAAGAAAACTCAGCCAAAGATATCTGGCTCGAAACTTTTGCACAATAGATTCCAACGGCTTATGTTATTAATGCGCACAAATAGAAAGTTCATTAAGTCTCAGGTGGGCTTATGATCCTTTTGATCAATTCGCAGACATTGCTGAGCAAAGTTTATTTCTGGCATCACTTTTAAATGGAATGCTGCTAATAAAGTTCAAATAATTTGTATTTTTAACAGCTGAATCGAAAAGTATTCAACCAATTCTGATTGCTTGTCTTGCCTTCAATGGAAATTCAAATTGAGCTTTGATTTCCATTTAACAAACTTTAAATCTGCTCGCATCCCCACGTTAAATATTTGTCTACAATTTAAAACTATTCCAACAACGTGCGAAATAACTGCAAGAGAATAAAAAGCAACAACAAAAAATAAACAACTAAAAAAAAAGCCTGCACAATATGGTAGCATACTTTTAGGTGGCGCTGTCATCGTGTTAAAATCGTGTAATAAACGTGCGCATAATAGAAAAAATCCCAGCAAGCGGCCAAAGGGATGAGGCTAACACACACACACACACGCACACGCACACATACAGAGTAACTGGCACAAATAAATAGTGGCAATGCTCCAGTTGCTCAGCGCCTCGTTCTGGTTGGTTATCCAGCCGGCGCCGGCTCCTCGTCATCCCGTCGCGTCCTTTCGTCCTTTCGTCCTTTCGTCCCGTCGTCCCGCCGCTGCAGTCGCTCGCTGGTGGTGGCATCGGTGGTGCCTGCATTGCCCATGCGCATGGAAAATAGTTACACAAACTTGCAGCAAAAAATAAAAAAGGCTTACAAAATAAACGAAAAAGGGAATAAAATGTGGCAAGTGCAAGCCGATTGCCGGCCGACAACGACGACCAGGACGAGGACGAGAACGAGGACGACGATTGTAAGAAGAAGGAGCTGTAGGAGGAGCTAGTGAATGAATTGTGCATTGTCCTGCAGCTAGGATTTGCATGCAACTAGCTGCTGGACAGCCACATGTGGCAAGTGTTGTTGCTGCTGCTGTTGTTGCCCCAGCTTGTGGCAGTTATTAAGTTCACTTTTTGTTACTGCTGCCTCAGCCAGGCAGGCAGCTGAATTACTTGGTGGCACGGTGCCGCGGCACGCAACGTTGCGTATTAGTGACGATTTAGCAGCAAGCACAGGATGAGCTGCAAGAAGGAAAAACAGCATAAGGGGGCAGGTGGCAGGTGGCAGGTGGCAGTTAGCTGCTGTAGATTGCAAAGGCGACTGTGCGTGCGCGTGTAGCGTTAAATTAAGCCAGTTGCCGCTTTTGTGGCAAGTGCAACACAGGCAAATTGAAAAAAATCATATATAAAACGGGGCATGTGAATGTGAGAATTATGTGCTAGAATCAGGCTAACAAATGGAAAGGAGCGAAAGCTTAAAAAAAGTATTCATTTGCATGATAATATTAAAAAGGTGCCAAACAATAGATTATCTCTCTAAGAAAATAATATGAATAAGAATAATAATTATAAATAAAAATTTATTTGTAAATATGCTTGTAATGTAAATAATTATTAAATAATAATTAGCTATGTATTCCCTTCAGGCATAACTATATGAAATTGCCTCATAGGCAACACTAAACCATTTTAAATAATAAATAATAATTTTAAAAAACTAATAATAATAATTAATAAATAAGGCAAGTCTTTAGTTTTAGAGAGTGAGGGGAATGGGTAAGGTTTGATAATATTTGGCCATAAGCCAATCAAGTTTATGTATACATATAAGATCATTAAAAAGCATTTGCAGTTCTAAGAAAAATTTAAAGCGATCTTTATGCAAAAATCAAAGCGCTCAAATCGACTTCTTTATTTGCAACAAAGTGCATATTGAAGCAGGACTGCACGAACTGGTCTGAAATAGCTCAGAAATACTGTTAAGCTGCTGCAAGCGTTCACTTCGACACCTACTGGACCCCTCCCTCTCCTCCTCACCCGCCCATAATTCCAACAACTTCAGCTACATTAGACGCGGCCACTTCAATGCGCATTCCAATTTTTTTTTGAGTTGCGTTTTTCTATTTTCGGTGCAAAAATACAAAAGCACGAAACGGATTCAGCTCCCTACAAGCCCCACAAGCCCCACATGCCCCACATGCCCCACGGGCCACAGAGTTGCCTGCCTTTCAGCATTTGCTTTCTATTTTCAATAGACGTCGTCGTCAGTTGCCAGTTGCTGTTGTTGTTGTTGTTGTTGTTGCTGTTGCTGTTGCTGTTGTTGCTGTTGTTCGCCGACAAACAATAAAAATGATGCGTTGTATTGCGCGCTGCTGCTGTCCACACCACGCCCCCTGCCCCTGCCCCTGCCCCTGCGCCTGCCCCCCGCCACGACCCTTTTGGACATGTGCCGTGGCACGGCGGCCAGCAGGCAGTTCGCATATGTTGCAAGTTGCAACGCCGCATGTCGTTGCCCCGGCCGCCCAAATCGCCCATTGATATTGATGAAAACGACGTCCAGTTACAGTTCGTTGGCTTTTGCTGCATTTTTCAAGGGAAAAACTGCCAAAGAGCAGCTGCTGCTGCTGAGACTGGGAGAAATTGAAGCTGTTGGGGCAACTGATGCTGCTCGGCGCCTGTGGGCTGTGGGCTGTGGGCTGGGTTCCAGGTGGGTGGTTGGGTGGTTGGAGCTGCTCCGATATGCAAATGTCATACATTTTGTCAAAGCATAAAGATGATGTCGTCGCAGTATATAAAAAATACATGACGCATGTATCTGTGAGATACAGTTGCAGTTGCAGATGCAGATACGCTTAGACAGCGACACACAAATGCATATATGCATCATTTATGGCCGTGTAACGATATTGGAAAGCTTGAGCAGCCAAAGATTGTAGATTTTTTGACAGATTTGCCTCAGATGAAAATGTGCATTGGGCTAAGAAAAATTGCTCAAATTGTTTACTAGAGATAAATGCAAATGCGAAGAGCTTAGTAAAGTAAAATAAAGAAAACATTTTCTATTCTTAAGCATAAAAGAAGCTCTTCTCAAATCAGTTTCTTTTCCGCTTTTTTTTTACTTATTGGCACGCGTCTAATTTGAATTAATAGAACTTGAAGCACTTGCCACAAGCCACAACAAGCTAACGACACTATCAACAAGCCGAACTGGGAAGTGGCAACTGGAGCTGGGACTCGGTAAAATATTATGTGGCCGCCGAGCACTTCAGTGCCTAATAAGTCTCAATTAAATGTACATAAAGTATAACACCTTGTAGCATTTGCATGCGGCCAGAAAGAGGGGCACAAACAGAAGCCACCCTCAAATGGAAAACAATTTTCGAGCACTATGCGAGCCTATTTACCACCAACAACAACAACAACAACAACAGGAACAGGAACAAAACTTTGACACGCAAGCCTTTAAAAAGGTAATGCCAACAACAACAGCAACAACAACAACGCACTTTGCGTCAAGTGTAAGAACAACAACAGAAAACAGCAAACAGCAACAACAATACAAATATTGGCGCCACTTATAAAACACCTGCGCCTGTTCTAAAGGGGGAGCGAGAGAGAGAGAGCGTAAGCGAGACGGGTAGATAACGTCTGTCAGTCTGGCATTGTCAATGGCATTTTCCTGGGTTTGTTTTGACGCGTTTTTAAATGCTTTTCCGCCCCCCCCCCCCCCCCCCCAGCCCCCCCCCCCCCCCCCCCCCCCCCCCCCCCCTGCGCCCTCTTTTCTTTGCATGCGTGCGTTTCGAGTGCTTTTGCTGTTGCTGTTGCTTTCTGGCTGCTTCCTGTCGTAAATAAAATGAATTTCGCTTTTGGCAACCCCAGCAACAAACTCAACCTCAACAACAAGAACTTCCCATACACACACAAACGCACACACACGCACACACATTACATTGGCAACCTTAATGAAAACGACATTATTTTTTATGAGCTGTCAAACACTATTTTCCATACACTTCGTTGTTGTTCTCGTCTCCTGCTCGACGCTGTTCAAGTTTCCTTTCACCATTGAATTTATCGCCCCCGTGTGTGCGTGCTTGTGTGTGTGTGTGTGTGTGTGTGTGCCTTCGTTATTGTTATTATTTATATTATTTTTGATAAATGTTTTTGGGAAATTTGTATTTTATTGGTTGTTTATCGACAATTAGCGGTTTGTTTGGCTTTTCTCCCCCAACAACCAGAAAAGAAAGAAAACTGGCCTTGCATGTAAATGTAAATATTTTCTCTTGCCTAACGAAACATAATTTGGTTGATTTATTAGCCAGTTGGCAAAATATGCAAGTAAATGACTAAGGACCCGGGTAATCAATTACGGCAACAGCCAGGAGTATGAAGTGTTATATATTTAGTAGTACTCATTTAGAAGCGTGCCAAGGAATGCGTGCCGGAAGTAAAGCGCCATCTATTGACAGGTTTCATCTGCATTCGATAGACTCGCAGTTGGACCAATTGGACTTAAGTCTCTGACGCATGGCTGGAATATTTGAGAGAGCGAGAAGATGCTGCTGCAGTTTTTATCTCTCTCACTTCTCTTTGTCCCTCTTTTTTTAGAGATGCGATATTGCCTCGTGACAGGGCGGATCACGAAAATTAAGAAACATGCACGAATATTACAGAAGAAAGAGATGGAACAATATGAAATATCTGATTACTAAATAAAATACTATTTATAGTTGTTGCTATAAATAATATTAGTTTTTATGCTGAAAAATTATAATTTAGTGGAAATTGAAAAAAAAAAAAAAATTAATTAATTTCGTTTTTTTCGACCTAATTGAATTGAACTTTTTCAATTCCTTAACATCGAACGCAATTGAAATTAAAAAGTGCAAAATGCAATTTGGAAATTTGCAGCTAAAATTTTGCCGTGCCACATAAATAAACGGCAATTTATGGTTTCGAGGCCGCGGAGAAAGCAAAATATGAAAATTAACAACTAACAATTGAAAACCAAAGCGAAGCCAATCCAAACAAACAAACGAAAAAAGGCCACTTTATGCGGTTTTGCACTTTGGCAAAGCTATAAAAATTATGCTATATGAGTATATACTAAAAATGGAAATATTTAAAAACGCTGCCAGATGCAGCGAGAAATAAACACAGAGAGAATCAAGACACAGAGAGAGACAGAGAGAGAGAGAGAGTGTGTGTGTGTGTGTGTGAGCAATGAGAGATCTCCAGGAAAGCATCTGGAAATTTTGTACACATGACGCACGCAGCTGCTGGTCAGAAAAAATGTTGCGCTTTTGTTTACATTTGTGCAGCTATTTTTGAAGCGCTGTGGCAATAAACAAAACCAAACAAAACAATAGAAAGCAAGAGGCAAACGGCAAACGGCAAACGGCAAACGGCGAGCGATAAATGCAAAGCTAAAATGGCCAAAAAGGTCATAAAAATAAACGCTATATAGGTAAGATATATACAACAGATATATGTATACACTTATATATACATATATATGTATATATATATAAATATAAATTTGTTGGTGCGCCTAATGAGCTGTGCAGCTTTTTGAAGTTGGGCAAACAAATCGAAATCGAAATCAATCGATAGCCAAATGGAAGACCCACAATTAAGCCAGGCAGCCATAGATAAAACTAGGCACTGCCCAGTGGTGGAGGGGAAGCATGGGGGGAAGGGAGGGGTGGGGGTGTGACAGGCGACACGGTGGAGGGTGCGCGTTAATCACGCAAGTAATTTTAATGCCGCGTTCCTCAGTTGGCGCGATAAGAAGGCGACAGCTCGCACGGGGGTTGAGTTTTTGTGGCAGGACAAAGCATAATCAACGCTAAACATGCCCAGCAAAACAAAGAGAAGTGTGCCATGGCTTAGGGTTGGGGTGCGGGAGGGGTTGGGTGTTGCTGTTCTTGGTTCTTGTTACAGTTTTTCCCAACTATTGTCGAAACTTTGGCCTGTTAACAAAGCTATAAAAATGTCACCTTCAGCAACGAGCAACGAGCAACGAGCGGCGAGCGGCGATCGTCGAGTCGCGTGGCCAACAATTTAATAAAAACTCAAATAATTTACTACTCAATATAGGGTTACATACTATATGGCTTAATGTTAGAAAACGTTAGCTTAGATAAAGCAGCTATTCAATTTGCACTCTAGCAAATTATTTACTTGACTGTCGTAAAGCGTCCAACAACAATTATGCACACAATTTAGCACAACCTTTCATAATTGCCGCACTCCAAGGAATCGCCGGCCAGGACTCGAGGCTTGAGACTTGCTTCATTGTCTGCGGTCCTTGGGCATAATTTGCCTGTTGACATACCTGGTTGTCCCACCTGAGGCGCGTCAACAGCTCCTGTCACGACACACACTCACACACACACTCGCACACACATGAGGTGTAGAGTTTGCCAGCGTGCTATTAAATTACATGGCTAGCAAATTACTTGAGAAAACAAAACGACAGGCAAAAACGCCTTGGCGTATGCAACAATAATAATAACGGGTTTGTGGTCGTTGTAACGCTTTGACTTCTGGTTTTGTAAGCCGCCAAGCATTTACATATTATTAGAGCGCCACGGTTGGCCTGCCCTCTGTTGCCCGGGGCATAAATATTGAAAAGCGCCAACGCCTTTTGTTGGCTGGGTAATTGCCTAAGTCGGCAAATTGCCTGGCTAATAAACATAAATAATGTAGCAGGCCCCGTTTGGCTGAAGAGCGGCGTAATGTACGATAGAATTAAAACTTTGTTGCTAGCTGCGATTTATGAGAATGTAATAGAAGAGCGCTAGATACGAAACTTGAACAACAATAGAAAAACGCAAAAGAAACAGATTGTATTCTCTTCTTCTTCTTCTTTTTTTAGCTGAGCAATGTAATTAGGTTTGTGTAAATGTAATAGTAAGGAGAATGTTAAAGGTTTTTTTTATAAATATAAATCTATGAGCAAGAACTGTTTTTTTTTCCATGTAAATATAAAAATCTTGCAACTTTAATGGAGTTGACTTGTTATCAACTAAACAATACATTTTTGGGGCTTTGGCACTTGAGTATCCTGCACTGCATTGTCCTTATGACAGTGCTTAACGCAAACTTAACAATCGCACGCTAGTCAACAAAGAGAAAAGTTGCTCGTAAACGAAAATAAAACTTTAAAAGCAGTTCGCATACTTCTCGCAGCCCCTGTAACTGTCTTGCTTATTGGTGGCTTCCATGCTTCTTCTTCTTCTTCGCCTTTTTCTTCTTCTTCTTCGTTCGGTTGGGGTCTGTTGTTGAGTGCTGTGAGTCATACTACAAATGCAATGGGCAGCAAGAGAAAACTGTGTCAACGACTCTGCTCCACTTAAGCATTTAACGAGCAACTTAGCGCGCACGTAATACCAGCAACAACAACAACAACAGCAACAAGAGCAGAAGATACGACAATGACAGCTGAATAAAAAGGATGCGCAAAATGTAGAAAAATTCAAAACAAGTAGCACAAAAATATTGAACAACAATGTGCACAAGAAATGCGGAAAGAGAAAGAGCGAACAAACAGGAACAGCGACAATGTCAACGACAACGACAACGACAACGACAACGACAACAACAATAACAGGGAAAAACAACAGCAACAAGAACAAGAGCAGCTGGACAACAACATAACCCAATAAGCAAACGATGTGAAGAGAGAACGCATGTGTCATCATTAGAATAAGCAAACGCAATGGAACATCGAACATCCCCATGGCAGGGATAAAAGTAAAGCAGACAGGACAGACCTAGAGACGAACGAAGCGCACGCACAAAGCACAACAAAGAACGCTGGCAGCGCAGTCAACGCACGCACGTCGCACGCATCTCAGCGCCCCCTCTCCCTTGCCGCACCGCGATGTGCGCCTTCCACCCACATAAGCAACCACCATAAAAGTGAAATACACAATGAAATTTACGCAATAGTCGCTGAGACCGAGAACTAAAGAGACTGCCGCATTGGCGGTGTAATAAAATCAAGAAGAGGGTGACAAGCAGACAACAATAACAGTAACAACAACTCACGCACGCACACACGCACACACGCAGTCAGCTGAAAGTGAAAGACAGAGAGAGAGAGAGAGAGAGAGATAGAGAGGGAGAAATTCCAAGCAGAAACAACAAGCGCAAAAAAATAGAAATGTATGTAAATCCGATTAGAATTTAAGTTTCTAAATTTTGTATCAACTTTAAGAAAGTCTTTATAGACCGAAAAGCGTCATACGACTAAATCGCATGGATCAATAGATAAAAACTGCCATATGTTGGAGTTTAAACGGGAGTTTTTGTCTGACAAAGAGACGAACAACAACTGATAAGACTGTTATCAAGTCGAGTACAGGGCATTTTTTATAAACTTTTCGATTATAGACAATATTATCTCTTTGTAATTATATAAAGTATATAAAATGGGTTAAAGCCAAAAGATATAATCTTTAAAGGATATGCAATTATTGACACTATTTAAATTTACTTATCAATTCAATCATATTTAAATATATACATATGTTTATATATTAACCAGACAAATTACTTTAAAAAAGCAATTTCAGCATTTTAAAAATTTAAACTTGATTAATTATATTTTAATTTATTATATTATATTATAATTTATATACAAAATTTTAAAATATTACTTAGGTAGCTTTTTTGCATCACATATATAAACAATTTCATATTATTTAATAACTTTTAAGTTGCGCCAATTAAATTATACATCAAATTAAAGCATAATTAAATTTAAAGGCATAAAAACTATATTTATATGTCTTGCGCTTTAATTTACCATACATAATTTATTTGAAACAACTTTTAAGTTATTTAAATATATAATATGATTACTATATGTTAATAACTTATTTAATATAAACATAATTTTTATAGAATGTAAACATTACAAATATGTGTGTAGTTAAGTATATTTATGAGTTTTTGTTTGTTTGAATGATGTAAATTAAATATAAATAGTTTAATAAAATAATATGTAATTAAATTGAGTTCCCCACCAAATTGACTTAAAGTTTCTGCAGAATAAAGTCGTAGCATACTTTTGTGGCAAATTTGTTGAGATTTGGCAACTTCAAGGACAAGAAGGAAGTCAATGCACTTGTTAGCAGCGACAATTACAAGAGGAAAAGCAAGAAACACGGCCAAAGCCAAAACACAGCTGTTGCCTGTGCAAAATTGCGTGGCGTTAATGGCCAAGATTCAGTGGGGAACTCAACGCACGCACACACACACACACACACACAAGTCACATTGACCTACACACACAAGGACACAGAGACATATATAAGCGCGACATGGCGCTGATTTTTGGCTGCCCCTCAGCAAAGTCCCGAATGATTAATTGTCAAAATATGTTGGCCAAAACCAAACAGAAGAAAAAACAGGAAAAAGCGACACCCAAACAACATAATAAAAAGTGTGTGAGTGTGCGTGCGTGTGTGTGTGTGTGTGCAAATGAATTTTTGTGTTCTTTTTTTTTTGCAGGTCCTCACACACACACACACCCAAACACCCAAACACATACATATGTATTTGTATTAAGTTGTCATTACGTGACTACAGACACAAGATTTATTATCATTTGTCGCCCCAGTCTGACTGGGTGTGTGTGCGAGTGTGCGTGTGTTTGTGTGTGTCTCTCCTGGGTTGTGTATGTATTAAAATTCATTTGCTCTCGATAATATAAAGCACAGATACTCACAGTAACTTGTTGAGCAAACTCAACCTTCGGCTGGCCGACCAATTCAATAATATGAACCATATGGAACGATTTTCAATTGAACGTTGCGCCTTTGCGAGAAAATTTATCAATTTCTGCTAACGTTGTTAATTGGCCTTTGCTTCTGTTTTTTTTTTACTGTTTACTGTTTGTTTTTGTTTTTGCGTTTGCCTTTTCTTTATATTTTCATAAATTTGCTTTGCTTAAGTTTCTTATTATTGTTTTTTGGTTTATTTTAAAATTTTGGTTTATTTTAACACTTTTTTTTTTTGATTTGGTTTTTGTTTTTTTTTTTTTTTTTTTTTTTTGGTTTTTTTTAATTCTTTTTTTTTTTGATTTGGTTTTTGTTTTTTTTTTTTGCACTTGAGTTGCTCTCAGTATATATTCAATATAGAATGTATTTGTTGCCCTTATTGGTCTGATTTGCCAATAAATATCTATATGTGTTCTGTTTTGTTTTTTGTTTTTTTCTTCTCTGTTCCTGTTGTTGCTGTTGTTGTTGTTTGCAATTGTATGTGCGTGTGTTTGTAATTTATCTTATCTGTGTTTTCCAGTATTTAAACACACAAGTCTATTTCTATTATTTTTTTCTGCCTGTGTTTTTTTTTTTTTTTAAAAATGAATACGAATGAATACGCTGTTTATTATTATTGTTGTTGCTGTTGTTGCTTATAAGCATGGTTAATTTAGAAATGGAATTCGAAATTTGTGTTTTTATATACTCGAGTATACTTGGGTACAGTCGAGTTTGTGGCCAAATATTTAATTCTCGATAAGGTTTTGTGTTTAATTGCTTGGAAATTGAGTGCACATTAAAAATGGAAACACATGAGCACGTTTTCAGTTATCTTCAAACACATCAATTTATTCTAAACGACAAACATAAAAAAATGGTGGCTGAGTTAGCCAAATATAAAAAAATATAGGCAAACAACTTATTACTTGGCCTAAATTATCTGCAAATTTTCATAGATTCTACTACTTAAAGTACTTCTTCCTACAGCTTTAAATTTATTATCTATGTATAAGCTAGAGTTTGAAAAAAAACTTTGCTCAGCTTTTATTAATTAAATATTTTAAAGCACTCACTAAATGTTTTATTATAAATTTTAATGACAATGTATTTAAATTAAAAGGAATTTGTTTTCATTTGAAGAATGTTTTCAAATTGTTTTCACATCTGTACTGAGTTAAAAAAAAAGAAAAAAAAATAATTTGATAGGCAATTTAAAATATTTGCTACAGATTTGAATTTAATTGTGGTGTAGCATTTAATTTGAACTATTCTGAACGAAAAGTTCTCAAACTCAATCACATCTTTCACTTGGCACAACATTTATCGAAATAACTTCCAAAAAAAATTTCCATGCATTTCACACTCATAAATTGACGTATATTTTGCTCTGGTTTGCAAACAAATTTACAAAATGTGCCAATCGGCAGGCAGCACATCAAAGTGGCCATAAAAACACTGCCAAACTAGAAAAAAAATAATTCCAAAACACAAAACAAAAATAAAATAATTAAGCGAGCAGCGAAGCAGAAAAGCAACAGCGGCGAATTTTTGGGGGCCAAAAATCATGAAATAAAATGACCAATGCATTCATTCAATTAACGTGGCCAAAAGCTCATCTGTCCAATAAATACTATATGCCGAAAATTGGGAAAATTGGGAACAAATAAAACAATATTTCAATGAAGCTGGCTGGAATTGGAAAACGCAAGCGAAATTATGGAATGCTCGAAATATTTAAATTCAATGAGCAAAAGTTTTCAGCTTCGTTCTGATTTGATTTTGCTTTTTGCCTTTTTACCCAATTGGAAATATTTTTGTGTGCTGCGAGCGTGAAACAATTTTCATGTGTTTGTTTACGTAGGCAAATTGAAAAAAAAAAATAGAAAAAAAAGATAAAAAAGGAAAACAAAATCAACCTGAGCGGCTCTAACTGTGTTTCTAAATATATATACTTCTTGTTTACAAATTGTTTCTAATTATTTTGGGTTTGTTTATCACAGGCGCTGTTTATTTTGAGCTCTAATGAAAGAATAATGTTAACACATTACGAAAACGTTGCATTAAGTGCTGGAAAGTGAAAACTTCTTTCGGATTGAAATTGAAATTGAAATTTTCGAAAAACTTGCCCAAAATTAAATTGCAGTATGAACTTATTTTAGATTTCGTTGGACCATGCTTACAATTTTAACAATAATAAACTTTAGGTATATTCTTTGTGTTGATTTTGTTTTGAATAAACGAATTTGATAAACTTTTTTGTTTTGTTTTGGGTGTTTTTTGCGAATTTGATTATTAATTTAGGTTTGATATAATTTCTGTTTTTTTTTTAAATATTTAAGCGAATTTTTTGGTTTCTAATTTTTTTTGTTTTTTCTTTTATGTCATATATATATATATATATATTTATATATATATATATATATCTATATATTTTTATTTATTTTGTTGAATATTTATATTTATGTTTGAAGAACAAATGTCACACGACAGTCGACGAGAACTATACGAAATATTCCGACTTAACTACACAAAACTCAATATCATACTGAAAAAGGACGGCGCTTACAATGGCGAGAAGTGCCCAAAAGACGAGCCAACAACCAACGGCCAACAGACGGCCCACACGAGCGCAACACGAACCTGACGCGAACGAACTTACAACAGACGAACCAACAACGAACACACGAAATCGGACGACCAATTCGAACCAGCGAACGCAACAGCCGGCAATGGACGAGTAACGGTAAACAAAATACACGTTGTCTTCGACGTGTGGGTGGGTTGGCTGGCCGCGCTCGGCTTGCCGATGCGAACGCTGCGAACCGAACGCAACGCGTTGGCTATTGGCTTGGAGAGCATCGAACATGTTTATGCGCTTGTGTCTAGTTTGACGTCAAACGAAAACAAGCAAAACCAAACAGGCCCAAAACGAACGGCACACGAAGTCACGTATGCTCTACGAATCAAATAAGTTCTGATAAGAGATGAATAACAAAACTATTAAAATAGATAAATATGAGCGCATGATTTATGTTTAATTATAACTAATTAGCTATAGCTAAGAAATTCGAATATAATATGTTATTAAAGATTAATAGAAATATATTAATAAATTAATTAAAAACTATCTTTTTAGATTCTTATTAGAATAAATATTTAGAATAAATTTACGCCCTGGTGATCTGTAGAGCATCAACAACAATAAAGCCGAAGCCTATGGACATGCCGAAACGACGAACCGACGAAACGACGAAACGACGAGACGAATAGCGGCACATTGCACATGGGCTGGCCAAACGAAAAACGGCGGGCGGCTGGAAAATACAACAAGAGGCCTAAAGGGAAAATCCACAACACGACGACGACGAGTGCACGACGAGACGAGTGCGGACAGGCCGCAGCCGAAGCACGCGCATCTTACGCTCTGCCGCGCGCTCGCCGCTCTCCCGAACTTCCGCTGGCGCACGCGAGTGCGAGCGAGCCAGCCATAGTCTAGTTTCGCCTTAGCTATGTAAGGTGCTTTGTATAGTTGAGCATAGTGCATCTGAGTGGGAGAGCGCGAGAGCGAGCGCGCGTGGCTGGCCTGTGTGCCGGGCTTACTGGCTGGCCGCATGAGACGCAACGCGCGAGCGAGAGAGCAAGAGAGCGCGAGAGTGAGTAGCATGCGACGGCGGCTCCAGCGGGTGGGAATTGTTGTGATTGTGATTGTGCTTGTGCTTGTGATTGTGCTTGTGATTGTGAAGGCCTGCGAGCTTTGCGCGAGCGAGCGGGCCGCAAGAAAATGGCAAACATGTGCTGTGCTTGATTTTGATTCTGCACTCGGTTTTGTTTGGCTTTATATTTTGACTGGAAAATGCCTGTGAGTTTGCTACAGACAAAATATTTATTAAACACACGATGGCTCAAAATTTGTGATTAACGCAAAAATACACCAATACAAGCAACACACACACACACACACGCACAAACACAAACACACACACAGACGCACACAAATAGACTTGTTTTCCTTTTTGTTCGGCTGGAAGGCTGCGCCAATAAGAGCGCCTGAGAGAGCGCGTTAAGAGAGCGCGCCCAAAAGAGTTGCCGCCGAAGGGGCATGCCGCATCGAAGTAACAACAAACAGCTCATCAACATGCGGCTGCTGATGATAAAGACGGCAAGAAATTAATATGCGAAACGCAACAATTTCGCCAACAACAACTGCACACAAAAAGTGCGTCGAGAGCGTCGCTTGAAGCCGGTAAAAAACAAATGCAAAGAAAACTCTTACAAAACACAACAACAACAACAACATGTGCACAGGGACTTGGGAAAATGTTAGCAGCTGTTTTTTTTTCTTTTTTTTTTTCTGTTGTTATCAGCTGCATAGTTTTCAAAGTGCTTTGACTTGTTGACTTGACAATCGATAATGCGAATATGCTCGCAATGAGCTGCCCGCACATAATATGCCCCATCCATCAGCTGTGGCAGTGTGTCCGGTCAGTTCGTCATTCACCTAACAAGCTGCCACATCAGCAATCAGTGTCTGCCTTCCCCTCTCCCCAACGCCCCTTAACAGGGACGCTCCTGCATTATTACCGTTGCCTGCTATTCTATATATTTCTGTTCTATTTTGCTACGCGCTTTTTCCCTTCAGTGGCTGCGTGGTTGTTGTCTGAACCGCTCTGGTTGTATGTATGTGTCTGTGTGTGCTTGTTTGTGTGTTTGTATTTGTGTGTCACTAGGATACGCAAAAAGCATCACGCGCCACAATCGCATCAGCTCCGTTCTAGACCCTCCTCCAGCTCCATTCTCAGCCCACTCAACGTTGTCTTGGAGTTTTTCAATTTGATATGCTCGACCGATTTTCGCTCATTTAAAGCGCGCGCGTTTTTTGTTGTTATTGTTTTTATTGTGTGTTGTTTTTGTTTTTGTTTTTGTTTTTGTGTTTGCGCGTTGCGCTTGTCGTCGCCAATTTATCGCATTTTTACTTTGATTTTGCGTTAATTTTTCGGACAGCTCGGGGTATTTTTCCTGCCAACCTGCCACCTCCCCCCCCCCCGGGCGCGTCCTTGTGGCCTGTCCGAGCTTGTTGTGTGTGTTTAACGCTAAATGCCGTGTTGATTTTGTTGGCATTGCCCGAAATATGTCCGGGCAGTCAAGTGTGAAGGTTCATCGAGATGGAGCAGTTGATATACATTATATCAATTTTGGATAACTTCACAATATGAACTAAATGACGAAGGCTTTGTTTTCGACTGAACAATTGTTAATTAAAAATAAATGTTTAAAGGTTTTTTAAAATTTTTACTTAGCTACCTATTATAAAAAACTCCTTCTATAAAGTAATAGGTTAGTTGCCTTGAATCCCGTTATTAAACGCCTTTAAGCTGGCTTTGCATACAACCCATAAATAACTCAATAAACAGCAGCAGAAGCAGCATTTAAATTTCTCAAATCTATAACAAATTTTATTATTTGCTTAGCCTGATACAGTACCACATTATCTGACGAGCAATTTCTTTCGAGGCACACGTTCATGGGGTAAATGTGCCATTGTGGATTTTACATGTTATATATATGCCTTTATTTATGTATATAGAGTCCTACCTACAAGTCGTTAGGCCGTGCAGGGCACTCAAAGCCAATGCTTTCATGCATCGGCGAGCGTACAAAGGCAAAGAGTAATAGGCCGAGTAGATGCCTTAATTCGCAGGACCTCCTCCTTGCTGGTCGGTCCTTGCTGGATGACATGGTCGATATTTATGCGAGAATCAGGCGATAAATCTAAATTATATTCGAGTACTAAAGCCAAAGCAACGGCATCATGCGTTTAGCCTTGACGGCCACACAAAATGAACTGTAAATGTGTGAAAGTATATTGGGGGGTCAGGCCATTGTTATGATGATTACGCATCCCCGGGACACGGCCAGCGTCTACTTAAGTGGGTCGACGGCGGCGCCAGCTAATTAAAATCGAAATGACAGTCTTTTATAACTTGTACAGTTATCGAACTTATGTATGGATGGAAATGCGAATTTTGATTATCATATAATTAGCCGAAAAACTTTGCTCTCAGCTCGACATTTGTCATCATCCATCACGGGGCGCCCAACAGATTGAAAGTTCAGTTGCGAGTTCATAGCTAACGTGCGACAAATCATAGCATACTTTTTGACGTTGTCATAAGTTGCCCGATTGGGCAACCCCCCCTTCCCCCCTTCCCCACCTCCACCCTGTATATACTTGTGATGGGTTTCACATTTTAGGGGTTATGTGTGTGCCGTTGCCCGCCGGGCCGAGCCGAGCTGAGCTGAGCCTGTCATACATGTCGCAAATTTCATTAGAACTGCTGTGTCGTCAAGTTTTCGTACCGCTGTCAGCCCGAAGGGCCCATCAACAACATCATCATCAGCAGCAGCAGCGGCAGCAGCGGCAGCAGCAGCGGCATCAACTCTCTTGTGGTCGAAAATTAATGAAAATTTCATAAACTGACGGCCTAGCCGACCAGGAACTAGAGAAATGCCAACGCTATATGTTTGTGGGTTGCCATCATAACTTAATTAACAGCCACAAGCCAAGGCAGCATTCAATGCTTTGATAAGCGCGCACACACACACACACACACACACAGAGAGATTCACACAGATACACACTTGCATATTTGAGCATCTTGTGTGATAAAGTTATAAATAATATTTCATATTTCATATTTCAGATGAAACCTGGCCGGGGGCGGGGTGCAAAAACTATGCCCAAATAGAATGCGTAGCATAGAGCATATGTTAAGCTGGAGACACAACAACAACAACAACAACCCTTTAACCCTTTTCGGCAGCCCTTTACCGCTGACAGGCAGCGGCTGCCCAACACGTACTCATAATAATATTTCACTTGGAGGGAACACAATCCCCTATCCCCTATCCCCTACCCTCATCCCTTAGCCCCTTAGCTCAGCCACAACTGGTCCCACAACGGCTCAAATGCGGCCTCTCCTACTTCCTTTCTTTCTCTCTCTCTCTCTGTGTGTGTGTTGATAAATTGGCGACAGCGTATAAATTAAGAAATTGTACACTAATTGCGTAAAAAACTTGCTTTCGCATACTTTCGGGCGGTTTTTCAATGCCGCCAGAGACGTTGCTTTTGAAGGGGCACGACAAGTGGGTTGGGGGAAGGGGGAAGGGGGGAGGAGGGTGCCTAGGCAAAGTGCGTGAAAGTGTTGCCGCATTGTGCAAAGTTTTATTTATCGATTTTGCCGCTGTGCCGCGACCCGCAGCCGAGCTCCGAGCAGAGCCTTCAATTCCAATTTGATGTTGTATCACACAGCAATTTTTAAAGCATACATTTTGGCGTTTGGTTTTTGGTTGCTGCTGCTGTTGCTGCTGTTGCTGCTGTTGCTGCTGCTGCTGTTGCTGTTGCTTTTGAAGTTTGTACAACACAAAAACCGCAAAATCTAATTAACGTGGCGCCTGCTCTTGGTCTTGGCGTTTCGCCAAGGGGCAAAAGGGGGCGTGCCAAGGGGGTGGCAATGAGGGGCTTGGTTGCAGCGCGGTTAACGCTCGGCTTCTTGGGTTCCGGCTTCTGTTGCTGGCGTTTTTCGTTCGCTTGGAGATGGTTATTTTTTTATTTTCTTATTATTATTTTCCTATTGTAGCCGGTAAAAAGCATTTAAGTGCCAAAGCTAAGAAAACTGAAAGTGTTCGAGCGGGACGCGGGCACAGAAACTGCACCAGGTGCCAAAGCCAACAAAGCTCCAAGTGCCCACAAGTAAGTCTTTGAGCCAAACGTCGTGCACAGCGACCAAAAGCTTTTCCCAACACTCTCAAGTTTCATTTGGATCAGTTAAAAGATTTTTTATATTGAGCTAACTTTAACTTGGCTGGGAATAGTCATCTTCAGGCTGCCAAAAAAATAATACTCGACATAAGAAGTGAGCTATTTATTTTATTATTTAATTCGACCAAAAGGAGGACATATTTTACAGAATATGGTTGAAAGCAATCTTTAAAATCAACAACATTTTTCAAATAAAAACTAAACTTTTTAATAACATTGTCGTCTATAGTCTGATCAAGCCAACATGAATACATATATGCAAAAATTATATCGAGATTCGTTAGATTGAAAGACAAGAATCAATCAATTTATATTTTAATCCTGATCAAGAATAAAGATAATTTACAGAGTAGCAGATGTCCTTTTATAGCTTGTGCTGAAATTGTAATACCCTGTATAAGGGCTTACGAAATTGACTTTATATACTTTTAGGCCCCAAGCTTGGGCAAATATTATTTATTATGTATTAAATATCCTTTGGCCCAACATAATTATACAATTGTTTTGTTAAGGTGCTTATAGAAAAAAAAAACAATTTAATACTGAAAACATGTAGATATAAGTATTATTTTAGACTGTTGTTGTTAAGTATCAATAGTAAGAAAGCGCCCTCTGGCGTGAAGAAGAATAGACTAGATGAAAGCTAGACATAAGAAAATAGACTGAGTTTAATTTGAAAGTTAGCTTAATTTAAATTGTTAATTATAATAAAATAAACAAAATTTCAAAGAAGATAATAAAAGGACAAACTGAAGGAATGTCATAGAAATAAAGTGATTAAGAAAAATGGAAATCCCGTCTGTGCAACAGTATGTATTCAATAATTGTTGCGTTATTTAACAGCCTCAAAGATATTTTTTAATTTATGATTAAGATCATCACTTTATTTAACAGACAAATAAAGTACAATTTAATTGAGTAACATTTATTATTTATCAACTTTTTTTACAATATTGATATTACTTATTAACTTTATTCCAGGCAACCATTCGTATTGTTCTTTCTTTCTCCGTCCCCCTCTCTCTCTCTCCCTCAGTCTCATTCGCTTTTGTTTTACCTGTCGCATTAACCTTTTCAATGTCAATTTGCCACAATTCGTGTTTACTTGAAGCATCATTTAAAGCACTCTCTGTTTTCATATGCTTCTTTTTTTTATGTTTTTTTTTTTTTTTTTTTCTTGTTTTACATATTGCCCCAGCCGCCGTCCTTGCTCCCAGCCCTGGCTCCTGTAGTCAGTTAGTGTCATCATAATCATTTTGTCATTAATATGTCTGACTGGCCACAGAACGCGTCCTCATCAGCTTTCAACTCCTCGCTCCTCGCTCCCCTCGTCGCATAATCTGCGGTTGCTTTTTGTTGTGTTCATTTTGTGTTGTTGGCTGTTCTCTCAGCCAATCCATTGAATTATATGGATTTTTTTCTGAATAATATATATACATATATACATATGTTCGTATATATTTGCCTGCCTCCCTAGCCCAATATTTCCGCATTTTTATTTGTCTTTCGCTGCTCAGTGTTTTGTTTTGCTTCGCTTTTCACACACACACACACACACACACACACATACACACATCCAGTGGCGAAAATTGTTGTTTTCAGTTTTGCCCTCTGTGCTGTGATTGACGTTGCCGTGGCTACATCAGCCAAAGGCTCCATAAGGCTCCATAAGGCTTCCCTAAAGATTCCCAGTTGCCGTTGCTGTTGTTGTTGTTGTTGCTGCTGCTCCTCGGGGTTTGTTGGGGCACCTACACTGGCACAAATCATCTGGGCGGCACCCAACAACAGCATCAGCAGCATCAACATCAGCAGCAGCCCAAACATCCAAACATTTCACATTTCATTTTGCCTCTTCTGCCGTCTGCTTTATGTGCGCCACAAATACAAAGTAAATCTGTGTCTCTCTGTGTGTGTGTGTGTGTATACTCTATAGCCCATATATACTATATATATACATACACACACATATATATATATATATATATATATTTGTAAGTATGTGCATATACTATAAAGTACTCTAGGCCCTTTTATATAAGTACGTGCCCTCGTCTCTCAATCTCTTTGTGTGTGTGTGTGTGTGTGTGTGTTACTGCTGCTATCTCTCCATGCATTTTGACATACTTATGTCGTTTCATGTTTTCGCTGATTTTGCACAAAAAGTTTGTGCCACGTTTTTCCTATTTTTTTATTTTTTCGGCTCACATTGAAAACATTTCTCTTTTAGGCAGCCCGTCCCGCCAATTCGCCGCGCCCGCCCCTTTCTGCGACCAGCCCCCTCCAACAACAACAACAACAACAACAACATCGACAACAACAAGAGTAAGAAATCCGTCAGCGGCTTCTGAGGCGCCGCTCTTAAAGCGCCTGGAATTTGTGGCGAGACATTTGTCGGTGCCTGACTGGAAAGTGCGCATGTGTTGTTTTCCAACGGTGCTGAATTCGCCGCGTGCTGCGGCGAATTCGCTGGCGGGGCGGCAATTTCATTTGGCACACAATTAATAAGCTCGCAAGGTGTAAGAGAAAATTTTAACAAATATTCCTTTAAATATTTGAAATAAATATTTCGAATTATTTACAATATACACAAATTATTGTTTGGCTTCTCAGTTGCCACAGGGGAAAGCTTGCCTCGTGTTTCCCCGCTTGACGTGACTGACTTTCTTGAAGCCGACTTTTACCCCAGTTTGTGTTCGAGCGGGCTTTTCATTGGTTTCCCCGCATTTGTCTGTATGTTTTGACAGGCCTGCCCCTGCTGGAAATTGGAAGTGTCTTATCAATGCGGCACTTACCCCTCCGCAAGGGGGCGGGGGGCAGGGCCAACTAAAAAGTAGAAAGGTAAGCGTTTAACATTTGGCCCGCAAAAAAAAAAAAAAAAAAAATAAAAAACCAAAAAAACAAAAAACAAAATAGAAGCTTGCATATTGTTTGGCTAGGCCTTGTGGCATCATTCATAAATACTCGGAGTCGCACAATTGCACGCTCTGACGCGCCACGCGAGCTGGTTGCCGGTGCGGCGTCTATTAATAGACGCGTTGTTTACAGCAAGCGCTGCCTAATGATTGGCATTGAATGCGGCGTCCGGTGCGTCGGAAACGGGAGATGGGAACGTGCCGCAATGCTTGCCACTCGAGGCAGTCGAGGCAGTCGAGGCAGTCAGCACAGCAGCTAATTATTCTAATCAGCAGCAGCAGCGGCAGGCAATTGAACTGCTGTTGAAACCAGCTGTGGCAGCGGCAACTGCCACATGTGGCACTGTTGCTGCCTTTGTTTGTGCGGTCTGTGGCTGTAAAAAGTATCTGCTAGATACTTGTGCACATTGTTGGTCTTGTTATTGCTGCCAACACACAAATCACAAAAAAAAACAACAACAACAACAACAGCACAAAACACCGTCAAACAAATTGCCACTATTTTGTATTTTGTATAACAAAGTTGCGGCTGTCGTTCGTTTTTGAAGTTGAATACTTCACTCCCTGTCTCCCTCTCCCCCTCTCCCCCTCTCTCTCTCTCTCTATCTGTCTTTCTCACTCTTTCATTTTGGCAGGTAGCCCGTCAGCGATGCGTGAAATTTGACTGGACAAAGCATGCAATGAGGCATGCCGCGTGGTGCTTTGTGGTGCGGGGTATTTACTTTCCACACACTGTGTGCTCTGTGGTATTTAGTATTTAGTATTTAGTATTTAGTTCAAACGCTCTGCATCATTATTGTGGGTCAGCCATACAAACATATATACATATACATATATAATGTTCTATTTATACACTTCGATTGTACTTACTTCTGATTCACAATCAGCAATTTAAGCGGTTCGTAAAATGCGACCACCCAATATAGAAGCTATTTCCATATAGATGGTAAAACATTTAGGGAAATAAAATGTAGAATTTAGGTTGTTAGTAATGCTAATTGTTAATTAGAAAGATCACACGAGAGATAGATGATTGGAAGAAAATGCTTTAGGGGAAAAAACGATTTGCAATTAATATAGATTTATATAGATGATGCTTTGTTGGATGTTAAACTAAAATGAAAAAATATTACTGTTAAAAAATAAACAAAAATGGTTTTTTGTTGGTTCAGCGAAATTTGTTTTAATATAAATCCCGTCATAATGATTGTAATCAAATAAAGTCCGTAAACCGTAAACAGCGAACGATACGCAGCCAATTTGTAGTGTACAAATTAACTGCGCCCGAAATTGCTACTCAATATTTGATTATGGGAAACGATATGCGATACCTGCGAGTGGGCAAACCGAAATAAACACGAAATGAAAAAAAAGCAACGCCCAGTGGAAAAATCAACGCAAATAACAAATGACCAAAAAGAATTCACACACACACACACACACATATATGGGGCAGGCCTAGATGTAGGGTGGGCGTGGCAGTGGGAGGCAGCAACAAATCATCAGTCGAAGCGTCAGTCACGTCAATAACACAGTTGAAAAATTGTTAAAATTGAATTACAGTTGCAAAACGCGACGGCGATTGCAGCTGCGACGACGTCGCCGTTGGCAGAGCAAACAGCCACACCCATAACTGAATGCCCACACACACACACACTCGCACACACACACACATGTCAGTCAGTTGGAGGAGTGAAAAAATCATGTCGATGCATATGAAAAACGACAGGCGAAAAAGGAGGAAAACGGAACAAGGGTTTTTTGAGGCGCAGGCAAATCTGCATATCCTTCAGCAAATAGACAACAAATTGCAATGTGATATACAGTTGAGTTGCGGAGGAGCCTGGGGAGCCTTGTTGGACAGCGGTGAAAATTGATAAAATGATATTGATGAATTGCACATGGCAGCGAAATGGAAAACCGGCCCAGGACCAAAACGCCCCCCACACCCCCCAACCCAACCCGGTGAGTACAAGGTGGCACTAGCACAAGTATTATCAGCATGCCGCAGGAGAGAGCGCCAGTCCCTGAATCCGATCCTGTGCAACATCGTCAACATGGCCATTGTCGCCGCTCCGACGCTGATGATGAAAAATTAGCGTGCGTCGGCCGGCAGCCATGCGTGCGAAACCTGCTGTTGAGCACTGTAGCCCTGCAGTCCTGCAGTCCTGCAGTCCACCTTTTCGGGGTAGGCGAATGCTGAGCAAGATTAATGAAATTCTCCTTCAGGCTCAACCATCAGGTGTGCGTGTGTGAGTGTGTGTGTGTTTGTGTGTGTGTGTGTGGGCCGAGCGAGTAGTTTGAGTGGTTTGACTGCATTCGCAAGGGGCAACAAGACGAAGATGAAGTTTGCTCTAAGTGCAAATCAAAAAGAGATTTCAATAGAAGATATGAAATACAATCATTTAAGAAAAAAAAAAATGTATCTATATGCTGCTAATGATTACATAAACTAGCAGGAATTAAGCTGATGGTAGAAGTAGAAATCTCTGATGATATAGTATTTCATTTAGCTGTCGAGAGCCAAAGGGGAACTTTCGCAATAATTAATAAAGTCATTTGCATACAGATAGTAGAAAGATAAAGCTATATAAACTAAGTTTTGGATATGCATATTGTAAGTAAAGGAAGATTATAAACTTATTTATATACATGTATGCATATTGAATTTATAAAGCATTAAAGCAACTACAAATTATTAAATGCGTTCCCTATTCGAAAGCAACCATCGAATTGATATCAGATCAAAGATCTGTTCTGAACAGCTCGGCTTTGGCAAAGTAAACGATATGCTTAGCTAACAGATTTGACCACTTGAGCAATAATCCAGTTGCAATGCAGTCGAATATGCAAATTGTTTCTATATGCAGGTAAACAGCGTCACAACGAATTGAATTGCACGGCAAATTGCATCCAGGCCAATACCGCAAGACACTGAATAAACATGCAAACAGTTAGATGCCTGAATGGAGCCATGAATACAACACTCAGCCCAGGCCAGATGGTTGCTCTAAGCCAAGGCATTTGGTTTGTATTTATACGCGCGTGTTTAGCTGCTATGCAACGTGTTTTGGCTTAATAAAGTCAAAATAAGCAACGCTAAGTAGATAGACGCCAACATAAATACACACACACACAGATACAGATACAGTTACAGTTACAGAGATACACACACATAGACACAAGCAGTTATAAATTCCAGCGTTGTTGATGTGATTTAGTTGCACACCTCGCATCGCCTGTAAGATGGCAACAAATATTACAACAGTCTGCCAGCGAGTGTATGTGTGTGTGTGTGTGTGTCTGTGTGTCTGTGTGTCTGTGTGTAAATGACTTTATCTACGTCTGTGTCTGTGGGGGGGCTTTGTGGGGTTTCTTTGGGTTCGGCTGTGCGTGCAACATGTGCGCTGAATGTTGACGTTAATATTAAGAAAAATAAATAACCAAGCTGTTTGTTATCTAAGTTTATATAAAGTGCGCCACGCACACACACACACACATACACACTCGGTGTGTGGCTTGTTTTATTTATAGCAACTACAACAATTGCGTTGGGGTTCGTATTAAATAACAACAGCAACAAAAACTGACGCAAGGCGCTTATAAATTTTGGCCACAGTGCGAAATGGTTAAAGGCTCTCTCTCTGTCTCTCTCTCTCTCTCTCTCTTAGATCCCTGTGGTTCCCAAGTATAACGTTGCTGTGTGCCCAGGTAAAGAAATAGCCCAGCAGTGTGATTAAGTGCCAGACCTGAGGCTGTTTGTAGCTTTGTCTATATGTGCATATCTATGGATTGGCCGAGGTGCGACCAAATGGCATGGAAATAGCAATAAATTCATATAAATAGACAATTTATAGAAATAGTTGTAACAAATAGTGGACAGTCAACATCAACAGCCTATAAAACATTTCAACAATTTCAATTTAAATACACAATATTTGACTTTTGGTTGAAGTTAGTTGCAATGTTTTTATATTTATCGCAGATTTCAACTGTCGATTCTCTCGCTTCGTACACAAATTAAATGCATGACAAACAATACTTGAGTTTTTAGGCTTGTAAATGTTTGAAACATGCAAAATTACATTTATACAAACAACAAGAATATAATTCGTATAAATATGTGTAAATAGCGTTGTAGAAAATAATCTTAAGGAGCTGTGAAAATCTCAGCACAGTGCCAGATAAAAGTGCTTAGTAAATAGTCAACTGGCTGCATAAATCAACACATGGCCAGCAAACGGAGGACGAAGGACGACGGACGAAGGACGACGGAACGATGGACAGAAAGGTAAACACAACTAATTTTAAGATTTAAAGGCAACTGTCAAATTGTCTACCAAGTGAATTTATTTTCACACCAAATATGGCCAAGAAAATACAAAACAAATTTCAACTTAAGATTTTCTGCAAGCTTGCAAATTGCCCAACAAATAGCGCAAAAGTTGCGTGTGAAAACAGGAAGATAAATACGAATGACTAAGGAAAATCCTTCTACCGCCAGCCCCGCCCCCCTCCGCCCGCTCCGCCCAGTTCAATGACTTTGATAAACGTGGCCACATTTGCAGCTGCTTTTTGACTCAATGCCTAACTGACTAACTGACTGACTGACTGTCAACAATATTTGATTAGCAGCAAAGGTGTGGAAATGCATTTCGAGTTAGAAAAATGACTTTGTCAACACTTCAAATTGCAGAATTTTTGACAAAAAAAAAAGAAGAAATAAATAAACAAACAACAAACAAATACAAAAGCCAACTGCATATGTAGCCAGCCATTTGACAAGAGCTAATCAATCAAACCAGCTCAAGAAGTCCCGTACATAAATGTATGACAGCGGGGCCCGAAAACCTTTTTAATAATATTTCCCCCCCCCCCCCTCCACCATTCCGGGCAGAGTCCAACCTCGACCCTTATTCCATTCACTCACAAATGTCTTGTCAGAGAAAAGCTAAAAAAATCATGTCGAGAACAAGAAAGTCTAAACTAAAAACGTAGCACAACGAACGTAGAATGCTCTTTAAATCAAGAGTATATATTTGATAAATGTTGTTCCACTTATATTTCTCTCTTTTTCTAATCAAGAAGTATTCTCTACTTTATACACTTTTCTATCAGAACTCTCATCCTTTGCATAAAGTTAACATACTCCAGCAAAAGTAGAGAACTTACAAAAAATGGTCAAAAGCATTAGGCACGCAATCGCCAGGGATTTGAGTGGACAGTGGGTAAAGATCCTGGGATGACTGGGATGACTGGGATGCTCTGGACTAAGCTCATAGGCAGGTCTAAGAAATTGCCAAATTTAATAAACTTAAAAGGGTGTGCGTGTGTGTGTGAGTGTGAGTGGTATCTGTCAGATACACACAACACACACTCACACATATAGCCACCCACATACACATGTACATGTAATCAACAACAACTTGAGTTGTCAATAAAATTGTGATTTCTAAAGGCAGGAAGATTATAAGGTACAAACATTGTTTGGGGTGGACCATAAAAGTTGCTTTAAAGAGCCTTTTACACCTGTAGCCCGAAAAACGTTGAAAAATTTATAGTAATGCGCGCCTATGGCCTAGGTAACACATTTTGGTTAGCTGCTGCAGCAGCTGGCAGCTGTAACACGTAACACACACACACAAACACACACAGATACGCACAACCAAAATGCGTATAATAAAGGAAATTGTTAGCAATTTTGGTGGCTGTGGGTTGTCTAATAAAACTAAGTGGGCACAGGAACCAGGCGCTCAGATAAACGAAATTGATATTTAATGCGAGACCCGCTCGCACATTTCCCCCAACCCTCAGCTCCAACCAGCTCCTCTACTGCTCCTCTTCTGGTCCCCTTCCAATGCTTTACGGCTGAGTGGAAATGCGCAAAACGGGCGATTTAAACTGGAGCCTGTCCAATGGCATTTCATGTCAATGCGAATGTCGCGCTAGTCGCGTGGCAAACCATGTAAATCAATCAGTTCGGCCTGCCTGGCTGCCAGCTCGCATTCTTAGAAAACGAGTTTACGAAACTGCCAGCCTAAATGTATGCAACACATGCCCCATCCGCCGCTTCAGGCAGCGCTGACGTATTGATGTACGTCATGCATCATTGATGTAGAAAATGTTTTAATGTTATTATAGGCAGCGCGGAGCAGGACTTCGTCAGCGCTCTCAGGACGCAGGACTCAGGCTTTGGTCTGACGCTGATGCTGATGCTGCTGCTGCTGCTGCTGGTGACAGTTCAGTTTTATTGAATTTTATTTATAAGCTCCCAGCAGGGGGTATCTGAATTGTGGGGTGAGTGTGTGTGAGTGTGTGAGCTGCAAAAGGGTTGCGCAACAGGCTTAAGGGCTGACTGAATCGCAACAGTGGAAGCTGCAAGTATGCGGGCCGATGGCAAATTTCCTGCATGCCATTCGAAGTATGTTATTGAATACCTGCCTGCGTTTGATATGGGAAATTTGCACAGGATGTGCAACAATAGAATAGAATAGAAAGAATTCATGTGCAAAACAATAATAAAGGAAAGGAAAGTATTATTATTATTATTCTTATTGTAGCTGCTTATGAGAAACGGAAATATATATTAAATTCATCAAACTTTAAAGTAGCACCATTCATAGGTATAAATCAATTCTTTTTGCTGCTTGGCTTTGAGCTTTGATTTTGTAGCTCATCAATTTTGATCAAGATCAAACAAGCTTAAATTTAAATTAACTTTGCAGCGACCCCCAAAAAGCGTCCCCATGTTTCAGCAGCTCTTTAAACAGAGGCAGCCCTCGGTCTTAAGTGTGCACAGCAGCCCTTTTAAGGATGCATCCATCCGACGGGGTTGCTTTAGCCTCGCCTTAGTCAACCTACATTTTAGGGTGCGTGCGAAACTTTCTTTGTGCGTGAAAAAAAGTTTGGGGCTCAAAACAAGATACAATACGAAATATTGATACTAAATATAAAGCGCCCCTATATCACCATTATAGCTGGGGGTCGAGGGGGGGGGGGGCGACTTTGGCTGACGTAAGGTAGACGAAGTACAAATATGAAAATCTAGAAAGAAATTTGCACACACACACACACACAGACAACTAGACAGGCAGACACTTTGATACACAAATTTACAACTTTGTTGCCACTTTTTGGGAGTTGTCCCTTTGCCCACTTGGCGCTGTTTCTCTGTTTGTCGACTAAAAGTATTGATGAACAGTTGTTTGTTGTTCGCTTCTTGTCGATTCGAATGGCGGCAACTTATTAGAAAGTCCCCCCACCCACACCCACACCCACCCACACACACACACACACACACTCAATATATCCAACCATATGCAATGTGTGGGCAAAGTCAATAAAATAAACGTTGTATGTTTGCGGGTTGTGAGACCGCCAGCAGCATTGGACGGGAGTCCGTTTCAAGTGCAAAGCCGAGCTAAACGGAAGGTAGCTGGAAAAAGTTGAGGAAAAATCGAAGCATCGAAAAAGCGAAGAAAAAAAAAAAACAAAATATGAGAGCCGAGCTGCTTTGAATGGGTTTACAGAGAGTTTTGTAGCGCCTGCCGAAAAGTAGGCAACACATTATGCATACATATCAAAGTTTTCTGTAACATAGGGTATTACTGCAAGTAACGAGTATTTTTTTAAAACTGATTGTAACACAAGCTATTGAGAGAATATTTAAATTAAATATAGTGAGCAACTGGAAATTAAACTGAATATTTCACAGCTAAAAATAGATTTTAAGTCAAACAGTTTTTCAGAAGAAATTATATATGTCAAAAATTATCTTTAATCCTTTAATCTATTAATTGTTTTTGTTTGTTATTATTTTCTCTAAATCTTTTATAGAGTATTCAAATGTTTAGTTTCGATTTGTGTTTCAGTCCAAGAAGCTCCACTTATTTTTATGAAAGCTATGTCCTGTGTACGTTTGTCTGTTGTTGCGCCTTCGCCCAGTTGTTGTTGCTGTTGCTGGTGTGCCGGCAACTTTCTGCAGTAAATGGTATTTATGTTGGCTTAGTAAAGTTTGACGATAACGTCGCCGGCTCCAGCTCCAGCTCCAGCTCCAGCTCCGACTCCGACTCCGACTACGGGTCCGGGTAATATCGAAAAGGGGGCTGCAGCGAATGTTGCGTCGCTTTGCGTTCTGTTGCGTTGACGACCTCAACAACATCATGTAGAATTACGAGTATTTGAAAAGTTTTACAAGTAATTTAAGTTTACAAAAGAACAAAAAAAAAAAAAAAAAAAAAAAAAAAAAAAAGGCGCCAACATCCCGCACATCGCCTCGGATAGCCGGGCATGTGTTGCGGTTATGTGCAAACAAATATAAAAGTATCCCACCGAAATAGCTTACAAGTACATCAAATTTTCATAAATTAGGCATGCATAAATAAAGCAAAGCCCCGGCAAAAGGCCAAACTTTTTTTGACGGCCGGCCCAACACATGCACCCTGGACCATGGACCATGGGCCATAGACTTGGAGTTCGAGTTCGACTTCGACCTCGACCATAAGGCCAGGCACAAACAAACAAAAAAAAAAAAAAAAAAAAAAAAAAAAAAAAAAAAAAAAAAAAAAAAAAAAAAAAAAAAAAAAAAAAAAAAAAAAAGAGGAAACAACAAGAGCAATGTCTGCGTATGTGCAAATTGTTGCAAATTCTCTGACTAAGGCACAAATTAAATCAAGTGAAATATTGTTGATGATGTTGCAGACATTCTTCGGCAGCCCCTTCAGCTGGCTGTCCATTATCTGTGCCTGGCCAACTATTACGAGCCAAATGGACTGTGTGCAGCTGGCCCAATGATTATGTAAGCCTCTTCGCTATAGAATCATGCTTGTAAAGCCAAACATTAGTCAAATAGGAAAACATATACATATACATATACATATGTGTGTGCTTTGCAGTTGGCATCTATAAAGTAAATGTTTTGAACTTATGCCACAATCTTTATACTATTAGATGTGTCTAATCTAAATGCTTTCAAGAGATACTTCGTTTATTACTTTCTTCGAAGAATTCTGAATGTCTGTCATTTTGTTTATGTTTTACTGACGAAACTTAATGAAACGAAACCAAAACCCTTTTGCGTTCCCTAAGTAAATAAACAGCTTTCGTCATCAATCCCAGTGAAGGCAACTTCATGTGTGTGTGCGTGTGTGTATATGTGTGTGTGTGTGTGCACATCAGTTGTCTCGGTCTCGTGCTTGGGTCGCCCATATTAATTACAGTCTTGGCAGGCAGGTTCCGCCGCAGGCGTTAAGGACACGGACATCAACACACACACACACACACACACAAGATGGCAGCTCAACGGAGTTCAGCTGACAACTCAGCGTAATTAAAATTAAATCTCAAACTAATTATTATTGAACTAGCATGTGAGCCACGAGTGGTTGCTGGTGTGTGTATGTGTGTGTGTGTGTGGATGTGTTTATATTGGCCAGCGGTTGTTTTTGGCCAATACGTTAATGGGTTTTGCCAAGGTTGGCCGAAGCTTAAAGCGGAGCCAGCTTAAAATTGGCGCTCGCTGGCATTGTAAATCATATTTACAATGTCTGCGACCAATTGCCATGTAAATATGAGAGCGCGACATATGTAATTACACCCAATAAACCAACAATTCCAACAACAACAACAACAACAACAACAATTTGTATATGTATAGATTTATGTGTGAGTCGGCACAAAATGGCGTCGTCGTTGTCGACGGCAGTCAACGAATCATTAGGCGACATTTGTTTGCGCTTCACTAATTACAACAACAACAACAACAACAACAATTAGAAAGTCCAAAACAACAACAACAACAACAACAACAGCTGGCTAGCAAGCAGCAACAGCAGGCAACAAACAATGGGAACTGCAATCGCACCAAAACAATAAAATCTAATTGGGAACATACACACACACCCACACCCACACACACACACACAGAGAGACACAAACATGGCCCATTTGAGAGACTCCCAACAGACCAGAATGAAAGCGCAATAGAGCAAAAAAGAGACAGAGAGAATAAAACTTAACCACTCAGAGCCAAAAGTCTTTTGCCACTTGAGATCTTCGTGCATATGCTATTTATGTTTATTTAATGAAAGCAAAAAAAAATGTAAATAATATTACAAGTGCATGTACTTTAAACAATTGCAGTTATGTATATTATTTTTTTTTGAATACACGCAAGTTTTTTCTTTTATAAAAATAATTAAAGTACGTTTCAAGCGATAGCTTGTTCAAATTGAGATCTGCCATTTTTGAATTTATTTATTGTGTGGCATTTATTTGGAATGCTTGGAAATTGCATTTTGTTAGCTGACAAAATTTGTTTTGACGCGAAAAACGTCAAATTGGAAATTCGAAGCGAAATCAAATGCTGGAATTGCCTTTTTCATATGCTAATGTAATTGTCAATAATTAAGTAAAAGTTCCATACAATGTAAACATTCCATGCTAATTGTTGTTGTTGTTGCTGTTGTTGTTGCTGCTGCTGCTGGGTGTTGTGTGCTACGTGTTGTCTACTGCTGTTTACAACAGTTGTTTTTATAATATTATTCGCATATTTTTGTTGTCAAGTGGAGGATTGTACATAATTTTGTAGGTATGTGCATATTTTGTACATATTGCTCCTCTTTTTTTTATTTTTGCTTTTACCCTTGGAATATTTGATAATTCTCTTGCTGCATATTTGAGTTTGTGTAGCGCACAAAATGTTTATTTATTAAGCACACAAACACACACACACGCATACGCACACAAATAAATTTGTATTATGAGCGCTGACTGAATCAACAAAACATTTTTTGGTAATTGACCGAATGTTGTTGTTGCTGCACAGGATATGGAAAAAGTTTGTATGGCAGCAGCAATAACCAAAGCTCGCTGTTGTGTTAATTACGCGGTAGGCGTGACCAACGGTAATAGAGTAGTTTTTATGTGGCTTGTGTAAATATTCATAATTGGAACTATTTTTATAGACTGTACGATGTCTAAAAGTGATATCAGCTCTACTTTGCATACGAATACATTAATGCTAAGACTCTGCATTTTTTTTTTTCCTCCATTAACAATGAATCCTTTGCAGCACTTAGCCAACCACCTCGTTTGCCGTTTACCGTTTACCAATTTATCAGAGCGAAGGCTTTGGCCAGCGATTCGTGGCCCGCAGCCGTGTTTAATTAAGCCAGCGATACTTCAATTGGATTTTAGGGTCGTCCTGGAGCTGGGTTCGGGGCCGGGCAACTTTCGTCAAACTTCATTTTCGATACGCGGTCACATTTATTGTGCTGACAGTTTGGGGCGCTCGCCGCCTGTCCGGTTTTGTAGCCATCGGCAAGTTTTGCGTTTCTTGTCTCGGTCTCGGTCTCGGTCTTTAATTTGACATATTAACGCCACGACGCGTTTGGCATTTTAAAAAAGGATTTCACCTAGCCCCATTGCCAGCACTCCTTTACCAAGCCGCTTGCTCATCAAAGGCCGACACGCAGGAAGCAAAGGATGCGGAGGAGCGAGCATAAAAATCAGTTTTTCTTCATGTTTTTTTTTTGTTTTTCACCATCAGCGGCATTAATTGGATTTCAATCCGCGTGGGCAGGGGATTGTCAGAGCCTCTCTCTCTCTTTCTCACTCTTCCTCATTCTGTTAGGGTTGTCGCCGCGCATAATGAGTAAAGGAAATTTCAGCGACTCGGCAAATGTTTCAATTTCATCGCGCGTTCCTCAATTCCATCTTCATCTTCATCTTCATTTTTTTTATTTTTTTTTTTTTTTTTTTTTGTCTTTTGCCCTCGTCGGTTCACGTTTCCACGGCATTTGGCACATACGCCGCCATTTTGTTGCTTTCTTTTGTGTTTCGACAGTTTCGCTTCGTTTGCGCATTAATTTCGCTAATTTTGACAGGTTTCTAGCTGGAATGGGGAAACTGGAGCCACGAAGGTGCCTTCGATTTGTCGCGAGGATTTCCTTGTAATTTATTTTTAATTTCGTCTTAAGATCCCCGGCTTTCAGAATTGAGCGGCGTAATTATGCGTCTAATGAGACAACAAAGCAAGGTCAACCCACAGTCAAAAAGGGTTGTTGAGCAACAAAAAAAAAATTAAGAAGAACGATGATAAAAATAGAAAAGGCATGCAGGCCAGACTAAGCGATACCCTAGCCACAGAAAACAATAAATATTTTCCATATGATTAACATATAAGCTTTGTAAGGGAAAACATTATTTTATTACGCATTCAGATTTATTAATTGTAAAGAGTATCCTTTAAATGTTACTTAAACACAATGCAGATTTCTCATTGCGTGCAGGGTATGCAAATTAAAAAAGGAGAAAGTTTCCAATTTGCATAATTGCACTAATTTCAGATTTTTACTCTTCTTTGTGTGTTTTCAACGCCTTGACAAAATCGCTGATTAATTGCTTGGACCGCATGCCAGGCTCAATTAACCGAAGAGTAACCAAAAGTAAACTTTTGTCGGGGGGTTCATTATCGAGCAAAACTATGAAACGAGTTCAAGGCAGATATATTTATATATATACAATATATATATATATATTTTTTTTGTGTATCGCTTTTAATAGCTGACATTTATTGCCTACATTTGGGCGGCAGCTCAGAGAGCCAAAGAATAACAATAACAAGCAGGCCACAGGCACAACAACAACAACAACAGAGACAGTCACATAGACACACAGTTTTTGACCAATTTACTTAATGGCCATAATATTTGTTTAGTCAAAGCAAACAACAACAACAACATCACAGTAGCCCCAGCGTAATGACTCTTGGCCCATAAAAAAAAAACAAAAAAAAAAAAACAACAACAAACGGCGACCATAAAAATAATGCATAAATAAAAGCAAATAAATGACAGCATGTAAAAAAAAAAGTAAAGTAAGTAAAATATAATGCACAGAACGTAGAGAATATAAAGTTCGGCGACGCTGTCCAATGAATGTCAAATTTGTGTGTGCCTTATTAATTGTCCGCAGCATTTCGAATTTTGTCCGGGACTAATTAAGACGAAATGTTGTGGGCGGCATTTCGTGTTGTTCAAACTAACCCATGAAAACTAATTAGCGCCAATGACACACCACAAATATTATAGAGAATTATGCGAGGGAGTCTCGATTCGAAATTAGTAATTGACGAAATGTGACAAGGGCGCCACAGTAAAAGCTCTAGGGAAACTATTTTCAGTTCTTTATCTAAATGGATCACATTAGAAGAACTTGAAGCTAGGAACTTTAGTTATATTTGCCACCTGTTCAAACAGTTCCCAATCCAACCATTAATTGCTCAGCATGAATTGTAAATGCAGCCGACAACAAGCTTTTGGGGATCGTGTTGGCAGTATAATCACTGCCAGTGGCCAGTGGGCTTTGTAATTACGTCCTATTTAAATAACGAATTCGCCAAAAACAGCAGAAGGATGCACGGTTGCAAGGATGCAAGAATGCTGCCGGAGCACAAGTGCTGGCCACAAGCCACAGGCAGGAAAATTTTAGCTCTAAACAGGCTGCAATTCACAACACGGACAAAACGGAGCCGTACCACAAAAATCGGGTCATCTCGAATGACAAATGTGGAACGCGGCGAATGTGAATGTGAATTCGTTGTGAATGGAGCGCAGAGTACACACAACGAGTATGGAGATTATGCAGAATGCAGCCATATGTTTAGATGTTGTATCCGGTTGCCGTTCGGGTTGACTTTCAAAATGTCAAATACATTAAACGTTCATTTGCGTGGGGAGGTTCGTTTGCTAGCTGCGATTTGGTGGCCAGCCAGCCACAAAGAGATACCCCAGCTGATAGAGAGTGAGGGCTCAACTGGACGGGTTAAAGGCAGCGAACAGCAAGCAGCGAGAGGGCCAAAACGAGCAAAGAGTCGTTTAGTGTGCGACAGTTGAAATTTACCTTTTGGCCATAATGACATCACGTACACAAAAGGTGTGCGTTTGTGTTCGCTACGGTTTTCACTAATACATATGCTATTTGTTGCACACTTTTCCGTACGTGTGTGTGTTTCAATGTGTGTGTGTGTGTGCTGCTGTGGTTGCCACTGTGCGTTCAGCTAATGTGTATCCAAAATGAAGCCAATGGACAATCACATAAAACAAATTACACGAAAACTTCAACCAAAGCCCAGAAAAGTATGCTACAAAATGCAAGTGCAGCCTGCAAACAGCAATTTGACACGGATTTCTCGATGCTGGGTGAATTTTAAATACACTTTATACTATATAGTAGATTTGTATACACTATTATAGTATTTTTATAATAATCATTTGTTGCAAAGGCAAATTTAGCGTTAGATCAAACAAGTTGAATATGAAATTAATACCATTTGATAAATCTATCTCAATATATATTAACAAGGATGCTCTCAAACGCTACTTGAGTTTTGCTATACCCTGGAATGGTTAATAAAAAAAAGTGCAAGTGTAGCTTGCATCCGTGACAAGGTAAGTCGCTGGCGTTTGGGATTTTTATATTGGAATCGCTGCAAATCTTTACAATCAACGCTTTTGAGAGTGTCGGGCGAGTCGAGTGGTTACTGTGGCGGGGGATGGGGGGCGTGTCCGCTGAGCGCCCCCGTTACCAAACTGACTGTGAGATAATCAAATGAAAAAACGTAAATGTCTCGTTAAATTGCACAGAAATTAGATTTTTTTTTTTTTTTTTACTTATACTTTTGCCCGCCCTCTCTTCTGGGCAAGTGCGAGTACCATGAAAATCAGAGCATGACCACTGGCTGTGTGTGTGTGTGTGTGTGTGGTGGGGGGGGGGGACTCTGGCTGTGTGAAAAATCAAATTAAGTATACGTAAAACGCGAGCAGCAACCAGGACCAGTAACAGTAACAGCCAGGATGAGGACAACGTGGAGCTCTAGCCACGCAGTTTGCACTGATGCTGAAAATCAAGGCGAGTTGTCGATTGGTAAAAGCTTTTAAGGTGACCAGCTGATGGCAATGGCCCGGTGAGAGCGGGGCCCAAACAATATGGGAACAGCCGGACTGGCCACCGCACGCTAAAAGCCAACTACACTGCCACCTTTAATTGGATTACAAGTGTATGTGTGTGTGCGTGTGTGTGTGTGTGTGTGTGTGTGTTGAGTGGACATCATGCACGAAGTGTGTGCGACCAATGCCAAAAGTTGTGAAAAGCATAAGTTTGCATTTTTATGAAGCGCCAAGCGAATATGCCATATGGCAACCAAGCACATTAGAGAAAGTAGAAGGAGCCAGAGAAGAATATTGTTACGCAAATAGTTTGGGGCGAGTTGAGATTGAGATTGGACCAGAACAGCAAAGGTGTTTGCCAAGTCTGTTGCTGAAGGGTGGCTGAAGGGTGGCTGAAGGTTGCCGTCAATGAAGCCCCAAAACAAAGAAAACTTACGGCTACGATTTAGGGTAAGTTCAATAACTATAATATGCCAGATAGACAATTATCATTGGCCATTGCACAGTGTATATTTTGGCTGGCGATATTCCGCACAACTCGTCGGGAATATCTGATCGGTTGGCAGAGTTAACTTAATTATTGTTAAATGCACAGCGGCCTACAAAAGTCACTTTGGCGTTGCCTTTGCACCAAATATTCATAAATATTTCAATAAATGAAATGCACGGCATTTTGCCTACAAAGCGAATTGGTTATTAAGTTTTTGGGGCACACAGGTTGCCAGTTGCCAGTTGCCAGTTGCCAGTTGCCAGTTGCGAGTTGCACGTTGTCGAAGCTGCTTGTCGCTTGTCGTTTGTGTATGTCGAATTTGGCTGTGCATTTTAATTTAATTAAAAGTTATGGCAAATGTAGCCAAAGGGGTGGCAGGACTGGGGACGGGGAACGGTGGACTGTGGGTTGCCTGGGACCCGATAATAAACCAAATTATTGCATGTATAAATGAATTTGTGAGCGTTGCGTTTGCGTTTGCGTTGCCTGCAATTAGGCGCAGCTGGCGCTTGTTTCTCGTTGGGCGCAAGGACGAACAGGCCCGTGAGGAGTCCTTCGTGTTGGTTGTTTTGCTGTGGCTTTTGAGCTTTTTGCGCCAAACATTTACCCAGGCATAATTGAGTTAGGCATTTAACATACACACCCGCACACCCGCACACACATGCACACTCCTTCGATCGTGTGTGTTGACTTTAGCATAGTTTCGGCGCACCTGAAAGGCATACCGATATATACATATATTTAATTTATGCAACCGCCAGTAGCAAAAGTTAAACCTTTTGTTTATGGCTTGTCGATGACATTTAATCTCATGTCAAATTTCACAGCAAGTTATCTAATAATTGGCTTTGTATTGCATATTTGAAGAGTTTTCAAATTTAATTGAATTACTCATGTGGCACAGTTGCAGGTGCCGCATTGTGTGGCAATAATATTGTGTGTGCTCTGTCTGTCAAGCCGAATAAGTGCGCATATATGATTTATTGAACACCACGCTAAGTACACAGATAGTTGGTTTTCTGTAATATTCAAGTTTTCTAGCTGGTATAAGCGGCTTTTGGCAGCCTGGCATTAAAACTTTAAGCATAACGTATAATCGAATATGCTGATGCATTTTGCAATAATCTCAAAAGCAAAGCGCTGAAGGCATTCTACTGATAAGACATCTATTCGGAAAATGCAGTACTTGTACGTGTTCATTGTGTACCTTTTGGCCAGCTTAATTAATTTTGGCATGCGCCTCAGCTAATTAAGCTATTGAAAGCCAACCAGACAATGGAAGACAATGCCAAGAGAGAGAACAACGCAACTGAAGATAAATCGCAGGCTCGGAGTACAATTGGCTTTTACATGTCGGCCTTCAAATACTGTTGATTGATTTTTGATTTGGATTCGAGTTGGATTTTGATTTGGGCAATGAAATTGCATTTGCTTTGGAAAAGGAATTCAAATCAAATCTTTTTGTTTTGCCTTTTAAAGGACATGCACAACTTAATTATCTATGATACACAACGAATTGTCAAAACGAGATAAAACTGGGACTTCGAAGATAAAATACCCTGGTGGAAAGTAGGTATCTGTATGTGATAGAAAAATAAAGAAAAAAAAATAATTCTTTGTCGAAAAGCATTTAGTTAATAATTGTTTATAAATTGTTCTCACATTATTCAGATGAGCTTGTTGAATATATTATATCACTATGCACTGTGGTCTGCATATATATTTAAAAGCTGTTTGCTGTCAAGATGCAGTTCTCAACTGTCATTTCCGCAGTTCATTAGCCAGGCAATGCCATATCTGGCCTGTCTGCATTCATAAACTGCACTTAATTAGATTATTATTGAAAACACACACCCAGAAGTAACAAACAAACCTGAGCTAGACACAATGGATACACCAAAAGCCAAACAGTTATCCCGGAGCTGGGTCACCGCAGCTGCATCAGGAGTTGAGCAGCAGAAGGAGAAGGAGAAACAGAAGACAGAGATGGAGGAGATCGAGATGGAGATGGAGAAGGGAGGGACCACAACAAAATGTGTCTGGTGCAAACACAATGCCTGAAAATGTCTCAGACCACAGCATGTCCAGATTGGAGCAGGACGCGGGTGTTTTGAGGGTGCGGGAGGTGGCACAACAACTGTCTGCATAAGTTGAAGATAAACGTAAACCGCATGCACGGCACAATAAACAGACATCCGTGTGCATTTCCCTGACTATTTGTCAAAAACATTGCAATAACAACGAAGGCCAGCGACGGGCGACCAAAAACCAACAACAGATAAACCAAACCAGTCAAGGGACAGGCGCAGGGACACATTCCAGGATGCAGGATGCTCGATGCTCGATGCCTGCCTGCCTGGCTGGCTGGCTGGCTGGCTGGCTGGCCAACCGGCCAGGCTCGTGTTTGCACTGGCATTGCCAGCGATAATAAACCAACAACAGCTACTACAACAACAACAACAACAACAACAAGCCACGCGAAATGAGAAATGCAGCATAATATTAACCACAAACTGAGATTGCAAGCAGGCGTGGCAGGAAGCCAGCCACCGCACAGCAGCAACAGCAGCAACAGCAGCAACAGCAGCAACAGCAGCAACATCAGCGTTGCATTGCATACAAACAGGCGGCCATGCATGCAGATGCAGCGATTTTCCCCATTTTCCAGCTTCAGCTACAGCTACAGCTCCAGCTCCAGCTACTTGACGCCTCCATCAGTTTCTATTGCTGTGCTGGGCATGGCCTTCACACGGCCACGGTGACTTTGTGTGCGGGTTTTTTGATTTTGTGGGCGGGCGATGCGGAAATGAGCTGCTGCAGCTGAAGCCACGCCCACACGATTCGCACACATCGTAATAACAAACCAAACACTGCATAAATTCAAAATCGAGCATTTCGGTCTAAGCCCACTTGGTATTTGGTTAGAGCTCAGTTCCCCCAACTGACCAACTGTCTGTTTGTATTTTTGCTCATGTTCCCATTGCCCATTGCCAGTTCAACCATTGTTGGGCAACGGCTTTTGTTCTGTTAATTTGCTGTGGGCCAGTCGAATGCTTAGCTAGCCAGCAGAATTGCGCTTTGTCTGGAGCTTGACTTACTTCGTTGTCGTTGTCGTTGACGAGCTACTTTTGGGCTATCGAAAAATGAATGAACTGAGCTGATACACATTTTGGCCACCAAGGCCAAAAAAATAGCAAATCTTCTAAGAACGAGGGTTGATGCATCTGTTAAGATATGTTTGCCCACAAGTAAAAAAAGTGATTTATGTTTTATGCAAAACATCAGAAGAAACTGAGTCTCGAATAATTGTGATAAGATTTTGCACTGCCATCATTTTATATGTTTTTATTGCTGCCAAAAACTTCATAAACTGCCGCAAAAGGGCATTTTGTAATCAAGAAATCGATCCAGCCAATGAAGCCACAGCCCAGAAGCAAGCCCTGCGCCCAGGACCAGAAGTCCTTGAGCCATACTTAAACGAATCTTAATTACATGCATGACGATTGCTCTGCATGCATTGAATGCCCAAACCGAAAATGAAAACTGAAAACTGAATACTGAAAACTGGAGAGTAGAGAGTAGAGAGACTGTAGGGATTTATCAACGCCGCATTTGTCGCAAAAAGAATGTGCTGCTAATTGAATATGAGGGAGGCAGGCGGCATGGAATGGAACTAGGCAACGTAATTCCAGTTGGGCGTAAGCCTCTCGAAGCCCTCTGGCAGCGAGTACTCGGAATATGCTGAGATGCCGAGCGGGACGTATTTGCAAGCGAAGTGCGGATGAGGATGAAGAGGCACTAATGGAAAAGGCATCAATAGCTTATGAATGAAAAGAGAGTGGCGACAACAATTTATGGATTTTACACTGCGACGGCACCTGTCGAATTGCGTATTTGCAGATTTGTTAGTGCCGAGCTGTAGCTTGGGCAAACAAATGGCTAAAACCAATTCAAGTAGTTGCAGCACTCGTATTGCCTAAGGGCCCCACGACACAAAACAAAACCCTTTAAAACTGTAGGCCCCCTTGTTGGCACCTTTCAACCCCCCCCCCCCCCCCCCCCCCCCCCTTTCTCTCATCCTTGCTGTGGGTGGGTGTGTGTGGGTGTATGGGTGTATGGGTGTGTGTGTGTGCGCTGTATACACAAATAAACATTCAAGTGGAATTATTGCAACGAAATTCAAAGGATTACGACAAAAGCACGTTCACAGGATTCACCAGCAGCAGCAGCAGCAACAGCAGCAACAGCAACTGCTGCTGCACTGCAAGGCATGGCCATGGATCGAGCACGGGCCAGGTCTGAGTCCGGGTCCGGGTCCGGGTCCGGGTTCGAGTCCGTGTTGCCAATGACAACAATGCGGGCGGAATGCCAGCCTCACGACGATGATGAAGTTGCTGGGCGGCAAGTTCAATGAAGGAAAATTATGAAGCCTTATTTATTGTTTATGCGTGAGCATAGCTCATGGAGCGAATAAAGCGCTCCGCTCGCCGCCCAGATCCGCTGATATTGTGTAATTTTTTTTAATATACACAGCCAAAAGAGTTTCATTATATTCATGTTAAGGCTGCACTAAAAAAATATAATCAATAGGTTGAGAAATCTTAAAAGCTCAAAAGATTATCTTGGAATTAATTTGACTAATTATTTGTAAATATATCATAGTTAGCATATGTGCAAAAACTTGCTTGTTAGTGTATTTTGCTTTCGTTGTAAATTTGTTGGTCTCCCCCATGTTTGCAGGATATTATTTTCGGGCGGAAGGGCAAAAATCAGTCGGAACGAGTACGCGAAATCGAATCGAGCGGGGCGGGAGTTGAGCGAATATGAAAAATTTGCACAAATAAATATGAATTGCACTTTAATGCATATTAAGCGAATGCTGGGCGTGAGAATGTGTGGAGAATGGGTCAGGATGAGGATAAGGATGAGGGTGAGGGGAGAAAAGCGACGCGGCAGTTTATTATTAAATAAAGTACCAGGGGCCCACTGTGCGTGCGTCATGTTTGTTTGTATTCAATATTTATTGTTGTGTATAATTGAGTGAAAAGTATATGTATGTTTGTGTGATTACACGAACGTGGGGGTAAATTCAATATTATGCCTACGCAAATAAAAATGATATTGAATTGTTGAAAATTTTTATTAAGTGTATCGCCAACGTGCAAAGCCGCATCCAATCAGAATTTTCCAGCCCGGATGCCAGAGTAAACATTGGTAATTGTTCGAGACCCAATTGATGAGAGTCTGTATGCCAATTTTTTTTTATTTTTTGTTCTTTTTCGACAGCAGGCAATTGAGTATCCGATCAGACAAAGGTGTAACTTACCGTTACCGTTTGGCAAGTGTAAAAGGTATTTAAAGTATTGTCGGCTACATATATTATATGTCGAGATTTTCCGACTTACCTGCAATGAAAAGAATTGAAAGAGGAATTGTTAAACAATTAGTAATATTCGTTGTTTGTATGCCAAAGTTGTAAGTAAAAGTTGTTGTATAAATAAAAGACTATAATTAAACAGGTAAAGTATTCGTTGTCCTGACATTTAATTCAGAAATCACAATTATATCCAATTTGAACGAACAGCAACAGTTTCTGGGAACTGTCAAGTCAATTGTCCCATTAAGCAAACTTATTAATAACCTTGTCCACAGTTTGTGTTTTAAGTGACAGCCATGAATGACGCACAGACTAACAATAAAAAAAATATAATCCGATTTAACAAGAACATGGGCAAAATCCCTATTAATTTCATTATGGATTGTATGCAAGAAATTTCAGTTTTGCATTCACCTGAAATATCTGCAAATGGAAATTCGAGGAAACATACTCGAATAAAACAAAGCCAATAATTCCACCCACTTACAAATTATGACTTCTGCAGAACTGTTGCAATGATATCGCAATATTGCTCCTGAAATCGCCAATTCCAGGAAACTTCAGTTCTCAATTCGTTGAGCTGAATTCATTTTTTTTTTTCTGCCACAAATGCGATGCATCTATTTGTTGGTTAGGTGAGTTGAATTTAGGGACTGGGATCGGTGGGTGTTGTTCTTCTGACTGCCGAGCGGGACGAAAAATCAGCGGCGCTGTGTTTTGAATTATTTTGAATTATGCATTCTGAAATTTCGTTGCGCGTTGCAAAACTAAATTTATTATTAGGAGGAGCTGCCGCATTACGTGAAACGGCAAACGATGAAACTTTTCGTGTTGCCGTTGGCTGCTGCAGGTGCTGCTGCTGCTGCTGCTGCTGCTGCTGCAGTGATTCATCAGAATTTATGCAGCAACAACAGCAGCAAGAGTAGGAGAATGAGCTAAAGGAGCAGGAGCAAGCAAAGCAAAGGACCTCGCGTCTCGCCAGCTGCCACGATGTTATTTCTTTTTGTGGCCGCCATATAATTTGATATGCTGGCTGGCAGTTGCATTTGCCGCTGCTCATAAATTCGCCGCATAGGTGGGAGATGTGAGCACCGTGCTGGCGATGGCCTGGCCTGGGTACATTTATCTGCTACTCTGACATGCATGGCATTAACTGTGGCGGTGTGGATTAATGAAGTGCCCTCGAGATTAGCCGACAGCCAGCGAGCGAGAAAAGTTATTGACAAAACTGTTGTTGGTCATAAATTTTGTTATGGCCTCGCGAGCAGCAGTTAAATTAATTGCTCAACTCGTAAACACCTTCTCTCCAAGGAGCATGGAGCCCAGCTGCATATCGCGTGCATATTGCCAAGCTCGAGTCCATGTTTTTATGCCGTTTTAACACTTTTGGCTAAACAGCTCACGTGCAACTGTCGCCAGAGTGAGGCGAGGCACGCGAACATAAAAAAAATAATAATTATAATAAGCGAGCCAGGTTGCGAGTTGGGTGAGGCGCCGCAAGCCGACTTTAATCATGAAACCATATCAAAATTAAGAGCATAATAGAAAGAAGTGTAAGCAAGTGTAGAACGGCGAGCGGCGAGAGGGGAACAACTTCAAGTGGGCGACGAGTAGCGAGTCACAGCGTCGGCAACTTCCGCTGTCGACTTGTTTTATGCTTCCGGCCAGCGGAAGTGTTTGCCTAGTTGCGCGCTAGTTTTGTCGCCTGCAATCGACCAACGGAGACGAACACGATGACGATGACGATGACGATGACGACGTTGACTTTGATTTGCATATTGCTGAAGCTCAGGCTCAGGAAACTAAGGACCCAGGACAAGGAACTCGGCACTCAGTTTGCTAGTCCTCTGCCTGGTTAGTGTCCATTCCCCAAGCAAAATTAGGAGCGGCGGGCCCACCCGCCCCCCCCCCCCCCCCTCCCTCCCTCTTCCCACCACGTTCTCCTGGCAGCCACCTCATCTGTTGCCTGGAGACAGGCAAATCTCATTGCAATTGTCTTGCGCACAGTAGGACAAAATGTAAATGCAGGCAGAGAAATTTATCACTAAATAATGTTAATAAAATATGTCTTTTCCAGTAACTTATTATTATACTATACAATCAATAAATAAAAAAGAATTTCTAATCAGCAAAGTAATTATTAAGAAAGCAGAATACAATTTCTATCACCTTGTATTAACTTTTTTCTATTTGAATGTTAATGTAATATTTATATAAAAGTTTCAACAATCATTGCTGATAACTAAATGTATATTTTAATCAACACATCAAAACATATATATTATTTTCATTTATCAAACAGCCAATCAAAAACATTGCGAACAATACTAATTGCTTCATTTTATATTGGTAGATTAAAAAATTCTGTGCTTAATTAGAGAAATAAATAAGATGAGCAATAAATACTTTGATAGACATAAAACCTACCAAAATAACCTAGCAATAAATTTAAAACATAATATCTTAACAGTAAGAACGGTAGATATTCTCAATCTCCCAGATGGATAATAAACTAACATACAGATTAAGTAGAATATAGTTAAAGGTTTCACTGGAAACTTTTTATTCTTGTCAATTAATTTACTTACAGTCTTGAGAGAGATTGTAAATAAATAAAACAAGATTTCTCAAACACACATTTAAAATGGAAATCAACCTGTCCCATAGTGAAAAATATCATCCGCACCGTAAGCTGACAACATGAGTGAGAAAACTTGTTGAGCGAGCTGCAACTGCGGCTTATCTTTAGCGTCGTCTCCTAAAAGCTGCCTGCACATTATGTACAACTCATTTAAAGCCACTGACTCCTAATAAAAAAAAAAAAAAAAAAAAAAAAATATAAAAATGTTGACTAGAAACATCAGCGTGAACAACTTTGTGTTCAAGTTTTTTTCAGTGCTTGTGCAAAATGGCTTGGAAAAAATTGAAAAAAATTATTTATGCTGCATGCCCGGTTTAGTTGAAGCCGTCAATAGCCTTGGCAAGATGCAAACCCGCCAAAAACGTTCGCTTGAACAGCCAACTTCAGCCCGGCCATACACAAAGTTGTGGGGCAGCATGCGCTTGCATGCGAAAGTCTACTTTGTTGCCTTAAGTACTTATGCCGACGACAGCAGGACGAAGCAGGACCAGCGCTAAGATGAAGACGGAAAAACGTTGCTCATTCGCCACGTTGTCTACTTTGTCTGGCTGCGCTTTTCTTAGCGACGGCTGCAGAGCTTAGCATAATTTTAGGCAAACGCACGTTGCTTAGTTTATAGGCTGCGACGTCGACGTCGCTGCTGGTTGCTCCTTGTCACTGTTTGCAAAATGTCAACTGTTTTTAATTGCCTGACAGGACGGGGACAGCCAGCGCACAGGCGAAAGATGCCTCAACATTGTCAGCACGTCCAAGCGACGGCAAAATTAGCCTCGTGGCCTTGTCTGCTGCTGCTGCTGTTGCTGCTGTTGCTGCTGTTGCTGCTGCCGTCGGCCCTGCCCAGCGAAGCCAACTTAAAATAACTGTAAAATTGTGTAACAAAAGGATTTTCATAAGCTTCGCTCATAAACTATTGTGCCCCGCCCTCCATTCGATTTAATGGCTGCGCTGTCGTCGTCGTCGTCGTCGTCGTCCTCGTCGAACTTTGTTGTAAGCGTCTCGCAGCAAAATTGCGATTTTGGTTGGCAGCAGCTGCTCAGCAGATTTTTGCATAAAACTGTTCGAATTTATAAATAATTTAAAGGCAATGCTAATGCCTTGCCACTCAGCAAGCTTATTATAAAAAGCAAACAGGCAAAAGAATTCATAGCAATCGCGCATAATAACATAACTTCAAGGTCTTTCCAGTTAATCCCATTCGCATGTACATATTATCCTTTATCTAAATAGACGCAGTCTGTTAGCTATATAATGCATTAATACGGTCAATTTTGATACTGCGTAAAGCTGCTTTAGCGAACTGAGAGGCCCCTTACAAAGTGCATACACTTAAGCTTATAAGCCTATTAAATATAACCTTCAATATAACTTCTAGGAAATTTATCAAATGCTAATTTCAATTCCTGGAAAAGCAATTAAACTCAACTGATAGTTATTTCCTTGAACGCCTCAATTCCATTGTCCTGTGCCTAGTTCCAGGCCAATTTGTATGACAACCATGTCTCTGCCATTAGCTGTTACAAACATTTTTCGCAGCAGCCAACACAATAAACGCATATGCAAAATTCTTGGCACACTCGTCGCCCCCGCATTTAGCTAATTAATTTAAATGCGTGAAATTTGAAGCAATGCTCAGCAGAAAAACACACAAATGGCAATGAAGACGAAGAAGGGTTGCGGCCGGGTGGTTGGGCGGGTCAAGTGGAGCAGCACTCGACGGCGGCTGCTGTTGCTGCTGCTGCTGCTGTTGCTGCTGCGTGGGTTAAGCTGCTTATCAAGTTGAGCATTGAAATTATAGCCGCCAGCTAGACACAAGCACAGAAGAGAGAAACAGAACGCAGCACTTTGTTATGGTGTTGTTGCTGTTCTTGTAGTTGTTGTTGTTGTTGCTGTTGTTGTGTGGCAAGCAAGCAGCAGCAGAAGCAGCAACAGCAGCAACAGCAGCAACAGCAGCAGGACGACAACTACAAAGGCATCCTTTTAAATTTCCTGTCATTTGCCACACAATACGCTGGAGAGCGGCGGCATCGTTGCTGCAATTGTTGGCCCACGGTAGCTTCTGCTGCACTGCAATACATTTAGGGGGTGGGGAAGGAGGGGATCAACCAGGGAGGGGGGGAATGGGGAAGGCAAGTCAGTGCCGAGTCTATTTGTCTACTCATACAAAACGCGCACAGCACTCAGCGCGTCGCTTTGCTTGTTTGCTAGAATTTAGCCGCTGGGAATTTGCATTTTTCATTACGCAGCCGGAGCGCGAGCAGCGCAGTCGGCCAGGGACGAAGAGAACAGGGGCGACAACGGAGTTAAGGGGGGGGAGGAGGCCGGCAGGCAGCAAGCGCCATATTAACGCCTAGACCCGTTCATGGGGTTAAAAGCTAGTTTCCGGCGGAAGTGGCTGCTGCCGCAGCGTGTCCCCGTCTCGCCGCGACACAGTGGCCCATGTAAATAAATTTCAGTACGAAATGAAATGAATGTGATTGCTCTCCCTTTCTCTTACTCTCTGTCTCTCTCTCGCTATCTCTCTCTAGCGCTGGCACTGTCGGAAGCAGTTATTATGGCAGCAGCATATTTGGCAGCTCTTGGGTTTTTGGCTTTTTGGTTGCTAATTCTAATTGACTTGGGATTTTGCAGTTCGCCGCCTTGCATTTTATGCTTTATTATGGCAGCTCTTGCTGTTGTATTTGGTATTTGGTATTTGGATTTCATTTTATTTGTGCGTATGTGTCTGTGTCAACGCATTCATACTTTCACCATGACAACACACACACACACACTGGCCACAAAATGAATTCTAATTTGCTGTAAATTATACTAAACAAATACTATTTAGCTGGTGTTCTTGCAGTGCCAAAGTTTAATTTTGGACAAATCAAGCAAATCGAATATTTGCACAAATAAATCTAATTAAAAATAAATTCAAGTTATTTAATTTAAATTAATTTTGTGAAAAAAAAGCTGCGAGCAAGTGTTTAACTGCCAAAATATACTTAAATTTATTTGAATAAATATATGTAGTGTTAAGTCCAGCTAAGTATGTGAATGTAATATTTTACGTATCCGAAGGTTTGGCTTTATGCAATATATATATATTTTAATTTAATATACTATTTTTAAGTATCATACCCTCCTTCGAATTACTGTCTGTGACCTTTATAAACATTTAATTAGTTAGCAGCAAACACACTTTATAATGTTCGCCAATGATTTACCAAACGGAACCACATTGTCGTTTCGTTTATGCGGCGCATTAGCACAAGGCAACCGAATTCGTCTCGCTGCCAGACACGTACACAACTCCCCTGCCCCTGCCCATGACCCCCCCCCCTCTCTTCACCTTCCCCTTCGTTTTTTGGTGGCACAACTAATAACTTGTACCTGCCTAAAGCGCACATTATTAATCAAAGTCAATGCAGCCCCGAAGTACAGCCGGCAACCAGCAGAAGCTTTTGGTGCTCGTTCATTACGACAGCGATTTTTGCGCCTAATCAATTTGGCAAACGTCACAGAAGGAAGCCAAGGGCCAAAATGGAAAGAAGAAGAAGAAAAAAAAATAAAACATTGAGCAGCATAAAAAGGAAAGGAAAGGAAAGGAAGCCGTCCAAGCGCTTCGACGACTGCTCGACAACGAATTTATTTCATTTGTGTTAGCATTTTGCATTTCATTAGGTTTTCATTAAATAAAATGTTGAATTACACGCATAATTTATTCGCTGCCAGGCAACGCGTTCAGTGCTTTTTTCAGCTCCTTCGTAGATTTTTCTTCCTGCCCTCCCCCCCAGCCCAGCCCAGCCCAGCACACACGCAACGGAAATCGAAACAAATTACAATAAAATGCCAAAGATGCGTGCTAAAAGATTAAAGCTTGGCACGAAATGAAGCGAGCAAAAGAGCAACTGGAGCTGGCCAAAAGAAGACGATGATTACCATATGGTAAGAGTAAAAGTTTCCTTGCCGCCCCCTTTTAGCTGTCTTCAGTTGTAGTTGTAGTTGTAGTTGTAGTTGTAGTTGTAGTTGTTGTCGTTTGTCGAGTCGAGAAGGCAAAATATTTATACAGCTTCCTTGCAGGGAATCAAAGGTTGTTCCGGCGCTCAGCTTTCTGTGCTCGTTCTCTCTCTGTGTGTGTTGGCTTCATTTTGACCCTAATGATAAATTACTTTAATTAATGCCGCCATATTGCCGCAGTGAGAAACATTTTGGCCCTGGCCATTATGCAAGTTCATTGGGTTTAATTTGTGCGTGTGGGCGGCTCAACCAAGCTAGCTGCTGCTCTGTGCGAGGGGAGGTCCTGCTGATTTATTTAGTTCCGCATTTTGTCTTTGGCTTTGTGCTAATTTTATTTTCGCCAGTGCCCAAAAATGCAACAGGCGCAACGTCGCTTGACATATTTGGACCTCAAGCAAAGGCGGCTTAATTAATTGGCTTAGTTGAACCCGAAGGACATGCCACGACATGGACAGCCAGCAGCTTTAAGTCCTGGCAATGAACTTAAGTTCTGCAAACTATCAAATGACACTTTTACCTACAAAACAAGACCAAAAGACCGAAGCGGCTCCCACACGTGACCGAAATAAACAAAACTCTGACGTTGATTGCGTGTGCTGCGGTTTTCGGGTAGGGCAGCTCCAAAAAAGTAAATAAAAAAATAGAGAAAAAATACACAAAAAAAAAAAAACAACATCAACAGGGCTGAAGAATTGAGTAAAGGACTGTCAAGGAGAACAGGTAGATGGGAACGGGCGACGGTAGCATAAGTTACATATGGCAAAAAAGTGTGTGTGGATTTACAGGGTGCCCAAAAAGGTTCAACCAAAACGAAAAGGGATAAGTGCTGCAATTTGCCTAGATTCAAGTTGCAAATATTCATCAAATTCATTTACGATAAATACATATACATAAATAAAAAAGTTACGTCCTAAACTTTAAGATTTGTTTACTTAATAGCATATCAAGTTTTGTTAAACCTTTTTATAAATAGAACACCCGCTTAGCTTAAGCCGCTGTTTGCCCAAAAACTACATTTAATTCGAAATTATGCCCTGCTAATATAATTTAAAATTCCAGTGGTGTCCACAGCCTCGTCGTCGTCGCTAGTCCTTTTCCATGTACCAAATCGGACAACGCATGAAGCTTACCGTACCGGAAGCAAGTGGAAAAAAATCTTAAAATGAGCACTCAAGTGGCAGCGCACAAATACAAGGATGCTGCTGGCTCCTGGCTGGGCAAAGTATGTGTGTTTGGAAGGAGCGAGGTTTAGTAAAAGAGCAACGGCAAAAGGAGCCAAGCAAATGGCACTACGTACGAAATGTTAGATATATATATATGTACATATATATATATATATATATATATATATATAGAAATAAAATTAATATTAAATTAATTCTGAACATGAAGTGTGTGAAGAAAATTGCAAAAGTCGCAGAAGCAGTTTTTCCAATTCCATAAGCGAACTTCAATTTCAATTCAACTTACGTGCTGCATGCAGCATGCGGCAACAATAACAACAATAACAGAGAAGCCAATTTAATACAAATGGTCAAGACCAGCGACTGGCCAGGACATTGCGTGTGCCTCGTGTGCGCTCTGCTGTCCTCTAAGGCGATTTATGGACAGTTGTTTTTGCCTTGGAGATGGCCATGGTGGCATGACAAATGCGAGTCAAAAGAAAAGTCGCCGCTGCACTTTATTATGCCCTACGAAAATTAGCAACTAAACTACATCTTGGGATATAACACACGCATAAAAGCAAACAAATGTCAGCTACAGATGCAAGCAACAAAAACCCAACCCACCCACGCAACCCCCTTTCTTACACTGAGCAGCAGCAGCACAAAGGTCGAAGCCAAAACCTACAACAAGCCAAAAGTACCTACGAGTACTTGCAGCTGCTGGTGCTGCTGCTGCTGATGCTGATGCTGCTGCTGATGCTGATGCTGTTGGTTGCCCCTGGCAATCTTTTGCCTTGTTCAAAAGGCCTCGCCCACTGCATTAAAATCACAAGACAAGTGGATAAGCGTTACCAAAAGCGTCCCCACCCACCGACGCCCCTGACCCCATGGACCGCAGCCAACTAGCGGCAGCAACAAACGTAAAAACCACAGCAGCTGCAGCAGCAGCAGGTAACTCCTAAGCTGATGCTGCTGCTGCTGCTGCTGCTGCAGTTACACCCTTTGTCTCCCCTTGTGCCACTCTTCTCCCTTCACGACTTGTCATTCTTTGCTTTCGTTGCTGCTGTTGGTTACCATGGCAAATTATCTTCAGTTGGCATAAGTTAACAACAACAACAACATCAACAATCGCAGCAGCAACAAGAATTGCTAGCGGTAAGGCTTTACTTATTTTTGGCCTCTGAATGAGTGAAGCAGTTTTAGGGTAGCTTTGGGGCCAGGGGGTAGTTCAGCACACACCAGCAGCAACAAACTGATGACAAATAAAAGTTAAAACCTACGCAATACACAGAAACTTAGTCAGTTAGTATTTATAAATCTCAACCTCCAGTTGCCAGATATTCCGTGAATAAATGTTTGAAAAGAAATAGTTGGAAGAGCAAGCATCCAAGCGATAATTGATATAATATTTTGTTAATATATATAACATTAAGTTCTCTTAAATTTCAGGTTTTCATAAATGAATTCGTAAAAAGAAGAAGTTTATATTTAACCACAGTTTAGCTTGAATTTTAGCAAAGTATTTCTTAGGTGTATTAAATTGATTTTAATTTCATGAAGCTATATTAGTAAACCATTTGTATTGGCTGTCCTTGCCGTGCGCCTGTCTGTCTGTTTGTCAGTTTGTCAGGTCACTGGGGTATATGTTAGGAAAACAGTGAAAAGTAATTTACAAAATACAATACAAAGCAAAAAGTTTATCAGTTTCTTGCTGCTTGTGTTACCCACAAGGGGCATCAAAGCTGTAATGTAACAAAATTAAGAAAAATACAAAAATACAACGAGGTGCCAACAATTTGCTGCTCATGTGACGCGTCGCTCGCTTGTCGCTTCCGTTGCCATTTTAAAAAGTGTATTAAAAGAAATAAAAACCAAAAGAAAAAAATAAAATAAATAAATAAAAGCAGGAAATTCAGCAAAGTGTAGCATTATATAAGTTATTTATGTTGATACGAACAAAAAGCAAACATAATTCACATGAGCAGGGGCGGGGCGGGCCGGAGACGAGGCCAAAAGGAACACATAATAAAGCGAAAGTCATGTCCCTTAAGGGTAGCCAGTGGGGGCAGCAACCTAAGCTTTTCAATAACACGTAAAAATCTTTAAAAATTGAAATTTATTATTTAAGCAGCACTGGGCCAGCAGCGCGAGGGGCAGACAGGAAATGCATCGCAAGTTCTTGCCAAACATCTCTGACAGTTTGAGGAGGAGGGCCGAGTAGCTTTCAGGCGGAAGTGCGTGCCTTGGAAAAAAAGAAATTATTGTATAGATAATAATAAGATATTAAAAACTTTTTAACGGAAGTTTTTTTTTCGTTTTTTGTTTACTCTAAGTTAATGTTATGTGACGGGAAAATTTACAATTTACGATGGATATTACACTGTGCCAATTTTTAGGGGTGCATTATAAGTATAAAGACATTGGACTTAAGAAATGCATCAAAGAATATGTGAATTTCAATTTGATTGAATATACTTTAAGGCAATGATCCTCTATGCGAGAACTTGATTTCAGATTTAAGTATTTTAACAAAGTTTTGACTTTAGAATATGTAAAACAAGAGTAAAATCAAAAAACTTGAAAAAAAATAAAAACCTGAAAATGAGGAAACTTTAAATGTAGAATAAAGGAGTCCAGAAACAATGATCAAAATGGCATCAAACATGAAAATCGGTTTAGTTTTGGCAAAGTTATTGTAGTTTAAAATCCGGGAGGTGTTCTTTATATGGATATAGGGGGTTTACAAGTCAAATTTTTTCCTATTTTTCGCATGATTTTTGACCAAAAATTTGACCCCCCCAGAAATACTTTTAAAGTAGATTTTTATACTAATTACGATACCCGCAATCGATTAAAAATAAAACCGGAAGATTCTAAATTTTAAAAAAAAATTTTTTTCCAAAATTCACAAGGGGGGAGTACAGTGTTTTTTTCAGAAAAAAAGTCGAAAAAAATAAAAACCAGAAAATGAGCAAACTTTAAGTGTAGAATCAAGAAAGTGAGCAAATAATGATCAAAATGGTATCAAACATGAAAATCGGTTTAGTTTTGGCAAAGTTATTGCCAATATATGCATTAATTTGAAAAAAATGCGATAATTAAATGTGCAATTATTTGCATTGCGTACACATAAAGTAAAATGGTCAAAACTTTAGACTTTAGTAGATTTCAGAAAACCCAAGGATATAAAAATAATTTGAAAATTTTCCATCAGCTCACCAATTATATTCAGTATCTACGACAAATAGTACGTACTAGAAACTTGCAGTAATTGACTTTGTGCAAATATGCGAGGAAAATGCCATAGAATCCTGCGTGTGTCTCTCCTTGAAACTGCAGACCTTTCAGGTTATTATATTTATTGTTTTTTGTGCATTATTACAATGCCACTTGTTATTGTTCCTGGCCCTTTGGTGAAATGTTTTTTGTCTTTGGTATTTTATTGTGTTATCATTGCGCATTGTTTTATGTGTGCCTTTGTGAGTGTGTGTGTGTAAATGTTAGTGTGTGTGTGTGTGTATTTGTTTTGGTTTTTGTGCTGGCCGGCTGGTTGGCTGTTCGTAGTGCCTGCCTGCTGGCAAGTTATTTCAAGCAAAAGGTAATAAATTTTAAGCAGCTTAACACTGTTGCTCGCTGGCTTGTAAATGTTCTGACGGCCATACAGTGCTGGCCATAAGTATATCAACAGCTGGCCAAGTAAATAGCAGCTCAGCAACTGTTTATAGTTCGCTGGCTGGCGGTGTCCTTTGGTCTGGAGCTGCACCTGTTTAAGACTCCACTAAAAGCATTTGATGCTATTTAATCCAGTTATTTGCGAGTTTACACAATAAAAAGCCCGAGTCGTCGTTAGCTAGTTGGTTAGTTCAATGTAGCCAAAGTCTTGTTAATTAATTATTTCACAAACATAGCTGGCATGCCAAATGTTATATCTTGTTGAGTTATAACTAGATGCGAGCCCGGACCCCGGCAGCATTCCTACCTTAAACAGGCATTAGACCAATTGAGGAGGTTACCAAATTTGTATGGGGATGACTTTTAATACATGAAAATAATGAAATGCTTTAAGCTTCGAATGATTGGTGACTTGAATTCACTTAAGCGCAGCAGCAGAGGCACGATTGCAACAATTGCCACTCAATTATTTATGGAATGTGGGCGCGGTCTAGGGCTGTTGCAGCTTGTGCCGCGAGTAGATTTTAGATGACACTTGTGTATATAAATAAGTAATAAATACGCTTAGTTGCATCAAAAAGTGGCACTAACCCAAAAATAGTTGCCAGAAAAATGAGATAAAATATTTGATGGATGCACGTCTAGCAACATGCTTACGTGTGTGTGTGTGTGTGTGATTGTGTGTGCGTGTGTGTGTGCGTGTGTGTGTGCCAGGCTGAGGCGACACTTCACACAAACACACACATAGCATAGAAAATACACTCAGATATAGCTGAAAAAGTTTTCGAGTTGAGTTTTCGTTGGTTACCGGCTTGTGGCTGACGACACATAAGGATGCGCCGCAGCCGGACCCGGCAACAGCCTCATATAATTTTAAAGTGCTTCCGTTTGTGGTGACAACGCCCAGAGAGACGGACCGGGACTCGGCAGCTCTGGTTACAGAGTTGGCAACCCAAACGACAAACACTGGCGGCATTCAAATATATACCAACGAAAATAAAATTTAAAACTAACTGCGCCACACCGAAAAATCAAGCTCAAACAGGGGGCAACAACCAAAAAAAAAAATAAATAAAAAAAATAAAATATAAAATAAAAAATAAAAACGAACCCAAAGGGAAGGGTGCCAAAAGGTTTCAACACAAATTTCAGCTTGCATAGTTGCCAAAGCAGACTGACCCAACCAACACCTGTGGTTAGTGCGCTTCACACACACACACACAAACACACACACACACATGCACCAACTGAGTTATATACTCTCGCTATGCATGGCATATTTGATTTATGACTTCCGGTTTTCGCTTAACTTATGCAATCGCAGCGGCAGCAGCAGCAGCAGCAACTGTTGCTGTCGCTTCTTGTGGCCATTTTCTGGATGAACGCTGCCTTTGGCGTGAAAATTAGCATGTGATGCCTGCACTTGTATTATAAGCATGTTAAAGCTTTGATTTCATGCCAATTAAATTTGGGTTTCGAGTTGCCTGTCAAATTATCGGGCAGGCCCCTTCTGTCAGTCAGTCAGTCCCTCCATCCGACCCTCCATCCGTTTGTCCGTCTGTCCGTCCGTCATTCAAATCGCATATTATTGATCTAGTGTGACTTTCGGCTTGTGTCCTTTTCTTTTTTTTTTGTCGCTAGGTTCGGTGTCAATTTGTGCGCTATCGTCATGACAATCATTGGCTGCGCAGCTGATTTCCATCTAAAGTTATACGCCAGAGCATCCCAAAGAATATCTGTGCAGATGGAATATATGTTTATATATATATATATATGTGCGTTTTTTATGTCACAGACACACGCAAACATGTAAGCGCTTGCGTCATGGGGCAAGGTGGCAGATGTCAATAAGTGCCAGGCACAAAAAGCGGAGCAGAGAGAAGAAAACGCCGTAACAAAAGTAACGTTTGACACCCAATTACGGCGTGAAATCAAAAGGAAATTTCTTTGGGGAATATGTGATGGAGCAAATGCCCAGCAAAAACAACAACAACAACAACAACAACAACAACAACAACATGAGCTGTGGAGTTTTTTATATTCTTTTATGTCGTGTGGTAATGAAGCCCCACAAATATGTATCAACAATCTATTAAGTCTTGTATGTTAATAATTTTTATATATTTATTTATTTAACCTAGGGGCCACAATGTATTGGGCTTTACATATACAATAAGTTCTTAAGTTCTTGGGTAAAGTTCCTGGCATTGTTATCCAAGTGCTGCCCACGCTTACCGAGAAAGCCTCTAAAAATACTCACATCCCGTAGCTCCAAACCAATACCAAATTGTTTATAGCACCCCGGCAACTTTTTCTACAGGAATCCATTTAAATGCAAACAGCATCCAAATGTGTACATATCTATGTGTGCGTGAGTGTATGTGTGTGTTTGTTTGTTTCGGTTATTATGTAAACGAATACAAATATAAATATATATATAAGTATATATACATATATTTGTATGGCTTTTGATATTGGCAGCCAAAAATATTGCCAAACCTTGGGCGACATTTTGCCTTGAGGGAGAATATGTGACATATTAATTACTTTTTGGAGCAAAGCAAACAAAACACATTCGAATACAAATGGACAATAAAAGCAATAAAATGTATATTATTTAGCAAGACAGGCAGCAGCTCATTTAACTCAATTGAAATTTATTGAATTACGTGTAGCTATAAAATCTAAGCCACAAAAGGCAAACATATGCACACATACGTATATAAATGTATATATATATATATATATATATATATATATACATATATGCATGTATATTTACATTTACATTTCACAGATCTACGGACTGTTCGTTAATGTAGCTTATTAAACTGACCAAGGCCTTTGCAACTGTGTTTCCGCTTTGGTGCAAACGAAAAAGCCACTAACGATGCTAATCACTTCAACTAACTAAAACGCATCAGGTAACAGGAACAACAATGGCCAGTTGCAACATTTCCAGGTGGATGACAGTCGACAACTGTCCCTCTAACAATCTATCTATCTATCTACTATCTATATATATCTGTATATGTATTTGTGCGTGCGTGCCTATATAAGTGTCTGTGTGTTTGTGTGTGTGCATTCGTGCGATTTTGATGAATTTGACAGTTGTGGGCGTTTGCGCTGACAGCTGCTGTGCATCGGCATGGCAACGCCATTGGTAACGGCAACGGTAACGGTTAAGGGGATTGTGCCAACGCTTTGGCTTGCAACTCTGCTAACCGCAACCGACGACTTCCGTGCGCCATATTTTGTTTGCCCCTCCATGGGTGTGTGTGTGTGTGTGCGTGTGTGCGTGTGGGTGTTGGTGAAAATGTTGCTGCATTTGCATTAATTTTGAATTGATTGCTTACATTTCAAACAGCGCACTGGGCACACTAATATAATTATAATATCCACACACACACACACACACATGCATACGCACATAGTTTTGGGTGCTGCGGTTTTTGGTTGTCATCATTACCCAACCATTGTTGCTGTCCCTGTTGTTGTCATACTGCCTGGTTGTCTGATGCTTGCACATTGCGGTCAATACACAGTCAGCCAGCCATCAAGGCCAAAAACATTGAAACAAATAGTACTCATATGTAACTATCAAGCGAGCAGCTTTGGTTGCCATGTGAAAGCCACAAAATTCATAAAACACCAAAATAATGTCATTCCATTGAATGACATTTAATGCAGCCATGGTCACGAGATGGCCAGGTAGAAAAAAACCTTTTTAATTTAATATATGGCTAAGCTGAATTTATGAAAAAAAAAATTCGGTAATTTTGTTATAGTAGTAACAAAACAAAAAAAAAAGAAACAATACTCTGCGCTCGCTTTCATGCACATTAATTTGGATACATTTATTTACCAACTAATATGCTGCTCCTTGTTGAGGGATTATTTGGGAAACTCGCAAAGCTCCACATTTGCAGAGCACACAATAATTAAGTATGTGTAAGCAACATGCATGAACGGGTTAAATACAAAAAAAAAAAAAATAAACAACAACAAAAAAACATTGAGTTAAGTCGCTTATTTTTCAATTGTAAACTTTTTGAACAAAACCCCAAAAATTGAATAATAATTCTAATGTTGTGTCATGCGAGCATTAGTAAATATGAATTATTATTGTGGTTCTTCATTCGATAGAAGATGGATTCTCTTTCTATATAATACTCTCAATTATATTTGACGCTAGAGCAAATAATAAATAATAATAAAATGAGGCTTTAATAACATTAAGAATGGGCGGTTAAAAAAATATACGAATAAATATATTGCCAAATATGAAATCAATTAAAAAAAATAAAATGCGAATTGCATTTTCATAAGCCTGCAACTTGCAACAGCAACAGCAACAACAACAGCAGCAAATGCAAATGCAAATGCAGCTGCTGCTGCAGCTGCAACTCTTGTCAATTTGTGTGTGCAATTTGGTTTTGCTGAATGTTTTAATTAAATTGTTATTATTATTTTTCAGTGCGCATTTCTCGTTACTGTTGTTCATATTTGTTTCTGGAGTTGTGTGCGTGCCGTTGCAACTGATTTTGTTGTTTTCCCAGCAAAGATTTATTTATTTATATTGATGCACACGAACACGTACACACGTACACACACACACGCACACACACACACACGTCTGTTTATTTGCATTGGTCAGCGGGGATTGGGGCGGGCTTGGGGGCGGTGTCAGATGAAGGCCTTACAATGCTCAAGGCAATTGAAGCGTACACATAAAATTACATTTGCCAGCCAATTTTCGTTGCAGTGATTTACAGAATTGTTGATTTATAAACAACATGTGTATTATTATTATTATTAACCAAAAAGTGCAGCATGCAAATTAATTGCAGTTGCAATAAAGTGAAATAAAGAAGCTTTGAGTAACACAGCATTCGATCCGATCCGTTTCGCCACACACAATGTTGACTGGCAATTAGTATAATTGGCAAGAATTTATGAATTTAAGGCCAGCACAGGAATGCATATTTTTTGTCATAATACTATATAACTGCATTTAATGATGTGATAACTTTCGAAAAGCAGAACAAAGTCAACTATTATATTCTACATTCGATCATATTACCAGCTGGAATACAAGAACACAACACACCGCCGATCAGAATAACTCATTCATTAAGGGAACTCTTTCCGTTCAGAAGGTGTCAATATTGCGCTTACTATGCTGTGTACAAATATTTGCATAATGCATATACGACGATTAAATGCTATTGACACGCGTTGCTTTCAAGCGTGCGAGAAAACTTTATATTGCGCATACGCCGTGTTGACGCTTAACGCATCAGTTGCACAGCCGTCGGCACGCCCACAGTTTGACCTTTTGAGCGAGACAGAGGCGACATCAAAACGAAACAAACAAGCACTTTGCTTTGCGCTTCACTCAAACCACAATGACACGCCCCTCACAGACAGATAACCGCCCCGTGGTCCGGCATGGCACCTGCAGCAGCAGCAGCAGCAACAGCAGCAGCAACAGTGCGAATTTGTGGCATTCAAATTAAAAAACAAAGAGATAAAGTTGAAAAGTGCAAAAACATATAAACAAAAAAAAAAAGAGAAAAAAAAAAGAAAAAAAAAAAAAAAAAAAAAAAAAAAAAAAAAAAAAAAAAAAAAAAAAAAAAAAAAAAAAAAAAAAAACAAAGTTGAATGCGGCTGTCGTCGCGCTGTTTAATAAAACTTTCAACAAACTCAATTAACAAAACTTTGTGCCGGCCGCAGCAAGAAATGCAAGAAAAGTGGCATAAACAAGGCAAACAAACAACCCGAGCTAGATAACTGGCCCATGGAATGCGGCCAGGGCCGAGGCAGGAGCGAAGGGCTGGAGAACTCCAGCTCCAACTTCAACTAGGCGCTGATTTATTGTGCACGCTGCAGAAGTGTAAACGGATATGCTAAAGAGACAACTGTCTACTTCAACGTTAACGTCTTCGTCTGCGTCTTTTGGCATTGAAAGTCCATTAAACATTTTGTCATTTACAGTTTTGAAATAGTTTTGAAAAGTTGACACGAGCCAAGCACAAAACAAATCTGCGGATAGAATGGGAGCACAAGAAGTTCCCGGCAATAAAATTGCATCACAAAACACAGGAAACAATCGCTGACAGCCAGAGCGACATGTAACAATAGAAAGAGATAGAGAGAGAAAGAGAAAGAGAGAGAGAGAGCAAGCTCTGAGCTGGCTAAGGAACAAGTCCTCAAACTGTTCTCACTTGATATTAGGATTGTCAACAAGCGCGTTATAAACTTTTATTGCAATTGCAGCAACAGCAACAGCAACCAAAATGGGTAACTTTTTATAGTCGCCGCTGCTGCTGCTGCTGCTGCTGCTGCAGTTTCTGCTGCTGCTGTTTTTGCTGCTGCTGCAAAGTAATCGAAAATGATGTGTCCACAAGGATGGAGCCGCAGTCCAGTAGCGTAAATTGGCTGCGAAATAATAGAATGAAATGAGGCTCTTGATGCAAATTGATTTGGATTAGAAACTTTTAAAACACACACACACACACACACACACAGCTGCACATGCAGTTGCGCTTGGCCAGCAAACTCCCATATGTGTGACATGGCTAAAAGATTCGCAGCTGCCGTTACCCGTTCGTTTTAGCTGTTTGCGTGCCTCGGCTCAAAATGTGCATAAAAATTTATCACCAAACGGGCGAACGAACAGCTTCCAAACAGCTACGAGACTTTGGGGTCCAATATTACCAATAAAGCCAAGCCAAAAGCCTGCGAATTTTAGTGCAACAAATTCAATTTTGAAATAAGCAGCCAACATTCAAATGATTTCAATTCAATTAAGTTAAACAGATTCCTGGAACAAATTCTGGTTACTTATTTGGAATTTCAACAATAAAGCAACTCTCTTTGTATCTTATCAAGCTTTTTTTTTAATCAATTATTAATTAATAATTTAAAGTCTATGGAAGAAGCTTCACAATTTTAAAGCTATCTTCGAGCAGAGTTTGGTTTTTTTGCTGCAGGCACTAAAAATTTGCTTAGTTAAGATTACTCACATCAATGTACTAAACTAAATATAACAAATCTTTGTTTTACTTAATTCTCTATCTCCCTTTCTTTTCTTTTTTTCATTTCAGTTTGCAAGCTATAACTAATTTTTTAATATGTGAGAAGCAAATGCAGAGAAGCGTTTTCTAATCTGAATTCATTGGGTTAACATTTAATTATTGTTAATTTCCAAGCACTGCCTATGCAGTGAACGGATAAGCGTGCTCTTAATAAAATTTAATATTTAATAATTAGGAATAAACTATTATCGTATCAATTGCTTTTTAAACGCTTTTTCTCTCTCATTTTTTAGGGTAAAGCTTGAAGACTTGTTTCACATATTCTGCTCACTATTCGCTGCTGTGCGAGTTGACAAAATTATTAATAAGCTTGCCCGCTAGCTGGTTAAATAAATGGCAGAACAGTGGCAGAGCAGCCGCCTAGAGGGAATCGGGAGCAAGGAAAAGCGTCGTCGCGGGCGTGGGCGTGGGCGTGGGCAGGTCCCGATGAGAATTCGGGATAGCCCTTCGTGTATGCACAATAATGAAGTAAGCTGTAGGGTTTGTTGTGTCCAGTGTTGTGTGGCTATGAAAAAGAAGTGGCACACACGCAGCAGGACGATGATGCACAAGAACCGACCCTAGCTGGTGAAAACTACAACTACAAGAACAACAGCGACAGCAAAGAGCAGAAACAAACAACAAACAACATGTCACTGAAGGACACTTGAAAACTACTATTTAATAAATGAGCGCATAGAGGAATACACACAAACACACAGCTAATATATGTTGTGCTGTGTCTGTGTGTGTGTGTGTGTAAATGGGTGTGTGCTGCTGGACGGCCGCCCCTACCCCCTCCCCTTGAGAGATGAGTCGTCGTCGTCGTTGTCGTTGTTCCCGTGGTCGTCGTCGTTGTCGTCGTCGTCGTCGTTGTCGTCGCCGCTGTGTAAACAAACAGAGTCATTTTGCAATTCATGCATTTCCTGCGGCAACTAATTAAAAGAGTCATTCATCACAGGCGGGCAGTGATGGTGATGTGATGGTCTCTCTATCTATCTACCAGTCCCTTACTCCCACACTTTCCGCTTCCTCTGTCGGTCGGTCGGAAGAGCAATGCCCAGAAAAAGGCTGAAGCTCTGGTTCTGGTTTTGTATGCAGCATGCTTATTACTCTTTGCTACGTGTTGTCCTGTTGTCGTCGTCCTGTGTACCCTCGGCTTGTTTGCCCTTACGTTTTTATCTTTTGATACACACATGTGTGTGAACTGCACACACACAACACACACACACACAACACACACACACACTCACACACGCACATTCATTATTGCTCACTTTGTAAGGCTCACACATCAAACCAAATGAAACTGAGAAACATGCCAACATTTTCGGCTATGTTTTTATGTCTGTTTATCTTTTTTGGTCATTTCAACACATTTAAATGACAGCAACACCATGTGCGTGTGTGTGTATGTGTGTGTGCGCTTTTGTGAGATCAGGTACGCAATTTGCCTGACAACTGCTTATGAACATATCCACAATATAAACACAAGCTTGACTTTTCGAGCCCCGAAATGTTGGGCTAATTGAGAAGGATCGTTTGAGTGGACATAAGTCGTTGAGTGCTGGGATTTAAGCAACTTTAAAGCTATATATATAAATGTTCTTTTTACGTATACGTAATAAACGTATACACAATAAGTTGATGGGACTCTGACAAGCGCATTCTAATAAGGATTTAGCATAGAAATCTGAACGACTCGACAGGCCACGTGACAGGCGAATCGCTTTTTGCTGACCATATAAATGAATATGCAACAAGCAATTAAAATTAAATAAAAATTGTCACAAAACTATGCAACAAGAAGAACAGACACAACAACAAAAACAAAAACAAAAACAAAAGCAACAAGCAGAACAAGCAGCGTTGACAATAAACGCAAAAAGAAAAATAAAATGCTGTTATAATATATAAACGTGTTTTATTTTATGATAGCTCTTTGTCAGCGGAGACATACATGCACACTGCGCTTGACAGGCAGCTGCTGGGGGAACGCATTGGCGTTGGTAACTGCCACGTGGGGGAATGGCGTGGGTAAATCCACAGACAAGAGGCAAACAGGCGGACGGATGGACAGCGAGAAGGCGGCACAAATAGACCGCACCAAGCGAGGCCAGACTGACAGACAGAGAGACACACGCACGACATGACTGTAACATGTAATTATTTTTCAATAAAAACCCAAGGCAACACAAGCACAAGGAGTACAAGCGGCAACAACAGCAACAAATAATAACAACAACAACAACGACAGCAACAACAGCAACAACAATGGGGCCGGGCAAACGGCGAAAACAGCGATGACAACATGGCGTATGAGTGTCCAAAACGAACAATAAAATATATAAAAAGAAAAACGTAATAAAATAAACTCAATGCAACTAAATCTAGACGACACTCAACTACGCTGCAGCAAAAAACGGATTAAGTGCAATAAATACGATAAAAGGCACACTTACAATTCAACTGGAGTGCAATAATTAAAATCAAATGTGGAATTTAAAAGAGGAAAATCAAATCTAAACCAATATATTTTTTGGCTCTGAAGAGCACGTTTATGTGAAGTTGACACTTAAGATAAACAATTAGTAAAAGAGCTGAAGTATACAAAAGGAAATAAGTTTAAATATTTATATTTGTTATGTTGTTCAGCACTTTTACGAATTAAACAATAAATTACTCAATCAACTCTGTTCCAAATTAAGTTGCATTCTTCAGAAACCGTTCTAAGTTTGTCAATTTACTTTGATTCGCAGCTAAATCTATCTGCATGTAGGGTATCGAAATAACGCATATGATATTAAAATGGGTGAAAATATATCTGGCATATGTATATGCGTCAGCAACAGTTACGCTTTATAACGGCTGCCTGACTGCGCTGTCCAGGCGAAAACAATAAAAATAAAAATATTAATTTGCGCAAGAGCGGAAAAGGGAACAGAGTCGCGTTATGAGAGAATTTTGCTGTCGTTGTGGGAGGTGGGAGGGAAAATGGGGTAGGAGGACTGAAAGCCAAGTGACCACAGAATTTTAACAGCAGCATTTTTATTAAAAAGCTGCTTCGCTCGCGTTCTGTCTTGATTTTTGCGGACCACGCCCACTTTGGGCAGCCATCGCCTACTACAGTCATTTATAGAAATAAAAACAAAAGGGGCCACGTGGCAGCAACTGCATGAAAATTTCAGAAGAGAAATGGCGTATGACATGCGTCTCCTCTCTCCTGCTCCACCCACCTCGCATCCACCTCGCATCCACCTCACCCATCATCGCAGCTTGCGTAATGTCCATGCGAAACTTTTCTTTTAGCCGAGTTTTTCTTCTCTGCGGTTGACAGCAGCAGCGACGTCGACGACAGTGACAGCAACAGCAACAGCAACAGCGTCAGCAGCAACAATAATAACAATAACAACAACAACAACAACAGCAACAGCTACACCAACAAGACATTTTAAAATCTCCCAGTGAGAGGCATTTTTATTGAATAAACAAATTTATCAAGCAGGACTCACACGCATCCAGGCACACAAAGCGAGACATAATTAAATTTCATTTTGCAAAATCAAGGCGCTTATTGTTTGCTGTCAACCGAAAAGCCAAAAGGTCCACACGAGCGAGCGGGGTGGCGCCCAACGTGGCGGCATCTCTCGCAAATGAATGCAAAATGCCAACGGGTTGCCAAGCAACAAGCAGCAGCACAAAAGTCACCGGACCCAATGCCAAAAGGTGACAAACAAAACAGAGCGAGCGAGAGGGAAAGTAAATGACTGCTGCTGGCGGTGTAAGGGACAGGGAAAGAGCGAAAGAGAGAGTCCTTTTTTCTCGCAAATATAAATCCCCATGAATTATTATTAAGAAAATTATTTTTTTTTAGTTTAAGTCGAATATAAAATGGACTCTTCTAATAAAAACCAACTTACAAAAAAAAAATAACACAAATTTGATTAATTTTTCAAAAAAAAACCTGCAAGCAGAAAACTAATTTAAACTAAATAAAATTCTTTTTTGGTCTGCCAAATTTGTTGTTTAATTCAACAAGATCAAATGAAATTAACAGCAGCCGGGGAAATACAAAGATATTATATTTTTGTTTTTGATTAAAGGCATTCCTGAGTACGACAACTTCCTTTACCCTTATGACATAAACACATTGTGAGAAGAATGTGCTTTAATAATACAAGGCAGCCACGCATCACATGCTCAGCTTCATTGCTTGCTTCGTGTGAAATATGAATGGCGAATGGGAAAAGGAAAAGCCAAAAGGAAAAGGAAAAGTAAAAGAAAAAAAAACGCTAATTAATTTCATGCACATACATGGCAAAGAAACTAATTAAGCTACAACTTTGATTAACAGCAAAAACAGTTTGTGTGTCCTTTCAAATGACGATTTTTTTTTTTTTTTTGTTTTTGTTTTGTTTTTTTGGTTCTTTGCTCACCCGCTGAGCTGCATACTTTTGTGCGCATCAAAGCGAAATAATCAACAAATGTGCCAAACACACAACCACATACGCACACACACACACACACACACACACACACTAACAGTAAGAGCACTGAGCGCTTACAAGTGTCAATGGGAATGTACTTTAAAAAAAAAGCGCTGGTAACAGAAAGAATCGGTTTTTTTTTGGGTTTTGATTTTTGATATCATGTACTTTAAATAGACAAGCATCGGGCGAAGTAAAGAGTGACGAGCTGAGCAGATTCAATTCATTTAGAGTCCAGTCGGAGCAACGCTTTTAATTAGCGTAGCCTGAAACCTTTGACCCTCAAACCATTTCTCTTGGCTTTCCATGTGCCTGGCATGCATAATGGACGTCTGTCAATCCATAAACCGGCAAAGGCAAAGGCAATGGCAAAGGCAATGGCAATGGCATCGGCAACTGCCATCAATAGTTTAATCATAAAGTATAAGCGAAACGGGTAACGATAACAACCATTCAGCTCGGTGCTCGGTACTCGGCACTTGTAAAAGGACGTGTGTGTGTGTGTGTGAGTGCGAGTGTAAGTGTGTGTAGGTGGGCGTGTAGGGTATTAGACAGCCTGTGGTCCATTCATTTGGCTGCTTTGGCATTGTATGCACACCCGACGCGTCGTCGGTCGACGGTCGACGGTCGACGGTCGACGGTCAGCCTATTGAATGGCCAGTTCAATGGGCCAATATCAAAAAGCAGCTAAATGCCTTTTGTGTATTTTACTGGGCCGACAAAGCGCTATTCAAGAGTATTTTACCTATTGATAGATCTCCACTCAATGCCAGAGATTGCCGCAGTTTGCTGAGTGATTGGCCGGCGGTAAATTTAACTGAAATTCACAGCACTAAATAATTTTTAAGTGTGTTTAGCGTTATTTTATTTCTTTCTTTATGGCAAACACAACCAATTAAAATTATAAAACGTACTTACAGTATTTTAAATAAATGTATTATGTTCGCTTACCTGCAATGACAGAGAGAAATTATTTCAATTAATTTGATAATTTATGATAATTGTAGTATAAGAGTTTCACATTTCAATAAAATTGTTTATTTATCTTTAATAAATTAAGGTTTTTTCTGCGTTAAAAACTTATATGATATATTTAACATTTAGTCAAATTCAGGCATATTTTTATTTTTAATTATTATGTTATTATAAAATACGCAGAAAAACGCTTCAAAGTGAAAAAGTGAAAGGTGAAAAAGTGAAGGTCTTTGGAGAATAAAATGCCAAAGCAATTTCCGGTCGCGGGTCTGCTGGCAAAGGCAGAAAACAGGAAACCTATGAAACACGCGTTCCTAATTAAATTCGAATGAATCGCTTGGCAAATGTTTGAAATTTAAATTTAGCCCAAAACCAGAAGATGCGAACGGGGGCGCAAACAATGGTGACTACCCTGGCTACCGCAAACACACGTGTGCGCCTGTTAAGGACATGCCACGTAGTATGTGGCCCACCTATCTCCCTGTCAGTGCTGCCGTTTGAGGTTAAGTTTTTGAGCTGACAAAGCATTGCAATTGCAGCAGCAGCAGCAGCAGCAGCAACAGCAGCAGCAGCGACGGCGACGGCGACGGCGATGGAGATGCTTCAGCAAAGACCACGAGGTCGGATATCCTGGCAACGTGCCTCTAGCTCCCTAAGTGATTGTCTCCTCGCATGAATGTTGGTTGACTAGGCGGCTGGGCGTGGCAGCAGAGAGCCGCCATTAATTCACGACTTGTAATTTCCTCACTTCAACTGCAAGCGACGATGACGATGACGATGACGATGATGAGGACGAGGACGCCGCCTCACGTGGGCGCCCAAAAACTGTTTTTGACTATCAATTAAAGACAGTCAGGCTGGCTGTCTGTCTGGATGTCTGCCTGGCTGCTGGCTGGCTGCTGGCTGTCTGAATATCCTGCGAGTCCCCCGCCGTAAACTATGCTGCGAGAAACTTTGCATGCGAACACTTTGCATGTGTCACCTAATTAAAATTTTGCGCAAGCGACCATTTCAAGTCTATTAATTACCTAGACTTGCACAACAGACCAAGATAAGGTCCTCGTCCGTTCTCCTGGCCACCTTTTGTCGTTTGCCTACCCCATTGCAGCCATTCCCTGCGTGCTGAGGCCAAATGCAATCACTCGCCTTCAATTTTCACACCCATTGTCAACAAAAATCTGTTCAACTGCGACAGGACCTCCCATCATTATGCTCGGTGATGAATGTGTGTCTAAATGTGTGCAAGTGTGTGTGCGTGAAGTCACAGCGTCATTGTCCTGGCGGCGTATGCAACATTTCATTCAGACATCGCCTTCGCCGTCATCGTCACTTGCAGAACTTGGCAGTAATTTTGAGTTGTGCGCCACCAGCGCGTGGCATGAAAAGAATAAAAGGAGGAATTGTTGCAACGAGTGACAGAGTGTGAGATAGAAAGAGAGAGAAAGAGAATGGTGCAAGGTGGGAAAAGGGGGACAATTGGGTGTGTTCAGGGCACAGACCGCTGCGGGCAGCCGCAACATTTACGCAGGCGACTAAACGAAGGGGAAAAGGTCACAATTGGACCTCAGCTGGACAGTGCACTGCAAAAAATACTAAAGTAATTTTTAGGTAAACCATAAAATATACACAGCCAAACAGTTAAATTGTGTACAAGTAATGTTTTCAGTTTAAATAATTTCTTCTGGCACTTTTCTTTTACACGCTATTTATTTGCTTTGATTTTCTTTCAGTGTTTTGCCGCCTGGCCTTTTGCTCAGTTCAAAATGTGTCGGTGATTTACAACAATGTCGCCTACGCAAATTTTCCAAATGTGTTTTTGCCACGAAAGCAAACACACACACACACACATACACACACACACACGGACCGCTTTAGCATACGCATGTTGCAGGCTCTATCTAAACTGCATGCGAATGCGTGTGTCGTCCTTGCCCAGCACGTTTTATGCCCTTAGTTGTAGTCCATGTCGCCCGCACACACAAACACACAAACACACACACACACACACAAGCACACACAACCTAGAGTGCGACTTTATTAGCGGAAGTGCTTTATTTAAGCTACAGAGCCAGAGACAGAGAGAGAGAGAGGCAGCGACATCAGCAGCGGCCGAGGCAGAGGCAAGTCCTGGCAGTCAGCCAGGATTCGGCGTGAAGTCGTTTGTAATACGGCCACGTAGCTGGTTGGGGGCCAAAAGCGCATGGCAGGCATTTTACTTGAAGGAAATTGCATTTTCGACATTTTTCACACTTGGCAGCAACAGCAGCAACAACAACAGCAACAACAACAACAGCAGGCAATAGAGTTGCGTTGCCTTCGGTGCGGCACAAAAGCATTGTCAGCCAGCAAAAAGGCACAACACAAGCTGAACAACAACTGCAGCAGGCCACTAGATACTTTGCATGCAGGCAGGACGACAACGTTCGAATCCTGCTCCTGCTCCTGCTCCTGCTCCTGCTGCTGCTCCTGTTGTTGTGCCCTTCGTTTTTGTCACACTTTGGCCAAAAGGTGTCAAAGGTGCATTTGGTATTGTTGCTGTTGTTGTTGCTGCTGTTTGCTGATGTTGTTGGTGCGACTGCGTGTGTGGCATTTCCGTTCATTTGTTTTACTTTGCCAAAGGGAAATGCGCAAAAAGCGCAATCAAAGCGGAAATGAAATTTGCAGGAAGTAGCAAAGCAAAAAAAATACTGAATTTTAAACACACACACACACACAGCCCCACCCCCAACCACTAACACATGTGCACAAAAGACGCGACAAAGGACTAGGCAAGCGCCTCGTAAAGCGTTCTGGATTTAATACAATTTTGAAATGCTTTTGGCCTTCTAGGCCAATTTGTGCTGGCCAACTGGCTGTTGGCCTGGCTGCACGGCAGCGATAACACAACACCAGCCCCATGAAAGCCAAAGCCAAAGCCAACGCCAACGCCAACGCCAAAGCCAAAGCGTTGCCAACCATTTTGAACAGTGTGCTGCATTAGAGCGCAGCGAGGCGTCAACTGGGAACTGGGAACTGGGCGGATGGATATGGCGCCTGGCGACATTATTGTCAACGCTTTTGAATGGCTGGCAATAGGGTCTGGGCCGTTAAAAGGGGCAGCGACTAGTGCATGGGCAGTGCGATACATTTTTGCAATAATTTGCTTTCGCTTCTGGGCATTTTAATTTGCGCATAAGGCCAGCCAAGGGAAGTCCTTGAGCTGATGGTTGGAATTGCTTTTAAAAGCGGTTGGCAACAGAAAATAGAGTAACTATTGGAAAGCAATTAAGCCAAGTTTCTTAACTACTTTTACAAGCAAGCTTTAAGTTTTGGGTTTTTACAATAGGTTTTTCTTTGTTTAATATATTTTAATTTTTGTCTTGTATGCATTCAATTAGTGCAGACTTACGCATTGTCCATGCGCTTTAATATGTGCCAGAATAAAACACACACACACACACAGGGCCCAAACCATTTTTGTAATGTAATCAAAGCCATGGGCTTAACATCAAAATTAATTAAAAGAAGTTGCTAATATTTTGCAGTCCTTTGCCGCCCACCTGCAAGTCCCGTTGTTTGCAGAGGGTTGCAGCCATTTGCCGTAAGCTGTATTTGCTGCCCCTCCGCCCCTCCCCGCCCTCCTCCTCCTCCTCCTCGTTAAGTCATATGCAGCTGTATGACAAACAGACAGACAGACAGAGAGAGAGAGAGAGAGAGAGAGAGAGAGACAGGGCAGGGAAACAGAGAGACAGACACAACACACGTATTGGGTGTGCGTGTGTGTGTGTGTGTGTGTGTGTGTGTGTAGCAGACGACAGGCGTTGAGTTTGTTGGACATTTTGTGAGCTGCTACGTTTATTTATTTATATGAGTGCCGAGAGGCGGGCAAGGACGAGACGGGCGCTGCAATGCAACATTGTTGTCAGCAGCAACATCAGCATGTTGCATTTATGAAATCCTTTTATCTTCTTGGTTTAATGCTGGCAAACATAAATGGGCGCAGGGCGTGACAGGGCGATCACAAAAAGCTCTTTTTGGCAGCAATATTGTCAGACATGGTTACATGCCAACTGCGTTTTTCTCGTCCTTCTCATCCACTCCTTGTGCATTCGAGCAAACAGGGTTGTCACCTTAAGTGTCATTAATGCATGTGACATTTTCATTATAACTGCTATTTCCCGTTTGGATTTCTCGCCCTTTCGGCTGCCAAAATAGAACAGAAAACTGTCTCAGCAGTGCGGATTAATAAATGTGGACTTGAGTAAAGGATTTGTCTTATTGGGTATTGCGTAGTCGGTTACGCCCCATTACAATATTTATTTATTTATTTTTGCCAAACATAAAAACCTTTTCTTGGCCTTCCAACTTCGAACTTATCCTTTGATCCGGTTTTATGCCACGCATTTACATTTCAATCTTTATTCTTATTAAATATCATTTTCCATCAACCTCAATTTGCTCTTTCTTTGATTTTTTTGTATTGTTTTTTTCTTTTTTGTTTTACCTTCCAATCAATTCTAATCGGTGGGCGGCGCTTTTACGTCATAAGCTTGCGGGTCAAGTGAATGCGTCAGCTTTAACCCTTGGCCCCGCCCTCAATAAGCCAGAATCCCCTGTGCAAATAGCCAACAAATAGTTTTACTGTCTCCCACCAAACAAGGGAAGCAAACAAAAAACTATTGTCGAGTGGCAGCGACAGAAGCCAAAGCCAATGGGAAAAACACAAAAAAAAAAGAAAAGGGAAATGCAAATGGAAATGGAAGCGAAAAACCCAAAATAAACTTAGTGTGAACGAAGGCAACGGCCACGCCCACATATCTCACACTTGAGCGCATTTATTTGCTTAAGTATGAAATTTACATTCCATTAAACAAATTATTTTCTCAAACTGCCAAACGTTGGTTCGTTCCGTAAGACAACTAATACTTTTTGCATGGCAATTATTTGTTTTCTATTTCCGCCACGCCCCCGTTTCCTGCCCCATCCCCGCCCCCTCCCCTTACCGCCCTCCAACACTTTGCCAACCCATATCACTTGTTCTATTTCTTTTTTTAATACCTTAAGCCAACCAACACGTCGCCTGGGCTGTTGTTGCCTGTGTGTCCATTGACAATGCACGACCACAAGCGCGTCCTGGGCGCACCTGCTATGTCAACATGGCCACGCCCACACACACACACATACACTGATACGCATATGCAGAGATAGGTTGGGCAGGTCCTCGCACGCCTCAGCGGTTCAATTGTCTTAATTTCCTTGTCCTGGCATTTTGTTTGTCCAAGTCCAAGACGAGCGCGTCCGTCCTTTCGATTGCGTCCTTGCGGTTACCGTTGCCATTGCAGCTGTCAGTTGTTGTTGTTGTTGGCCCATGTCCTTCCTTTTACATTGCGCCGTACGTTTTCTGTTTCGGACAATGTGGCTCCAATTTTGACACATTCAAGCGGCGTCGCCGGGACGAGTCCAGTTGAGTCCACCACCCAGCACCCACCAGCGACGATGTCGATGCCACCTTGAACTATTCGTCCTGCCTGATGGCGCCTCGTCATTATTTTGCCTGGCTGGCAGCGAACCCAGCGAGCAGCCAATGCGTTATGCTCCATCCTGGTGCTGTTGCCCATTCATTATTTGTCAATGTCAGAGTCGGAGTCAGTCCGTCAGCTTTTACGGCCCACCCACCGCCGCTGGGTCCTGGTCGTGGTCCTGCTGCGTCTTCGCCAGTGTTTGCGTTTTGTCAAAATGGAAATGAAGAAAATTTGCACGGTCGCTGCATTTGTGGTATTTTTTACCAACGCGGACGTTTAGGTGTTCGCATGTCCTTTTTAATCATTTCTGTTTTGTTTTTTCTATTCGTTTTATTTTTCTTTTCTTTTTTTTCGCCTTTGTTTTCAGCGTTTTGCATTGTTTTTGGTGCATTTTTGCACGCTCTTTACTCTTTGTCCCTCGCTTGTCATTTGTCTTGCATTTTTATGCGTATTTCAAAAAGTCCTGTGCGGGTCCTGCGCAAGTCCTTCGCTCATTTGTTGCGTGCAACCATTTGAAATGCGACAACTTTTTGCGCTGCTGCCGCTGCTACGTGCAGTTCATTTATTATGTTGACACTTTGAAATTAACTAAGGAAATGAAATAAATTGATGTGACTTTATGAAGTGCGCGAACTGTCCTCCCAACCAAATAGCCACGTACCCCCATCCCCCCATTCCCCCCATCCCCCCATTCCCTGGCACCCACGCAGCCTGACTGGACTGTCATTTCCAGAGCAACGCGCTTAAAGTTTAGCAGTTGGGCTCTGGTAATTAAAGACACTGATGAGCTTGCGAGCGAAGAAGAGTTGGCTCCTAATGCAATCCAGGCATTGGCTCAAATTTAGATAATATGTATTAGCAATCAAGCTAAAAAAAAGATGAAGCTATCTGTGAATTAAATACATTTGCAGACATCAATAAAAATGTCAAAAGAATTGTGCATAAAAAAAATATACATGCAAATAGGCAATTTTCTTTTTAATTTAACATATTTTACGTTTTGAAATACAATATAATTAAACATTCGCATTGCATTTAATTAATGTTATTCTGTTGGCCGCAAATATAAATGTGCTTATCAATCTGAATAAAAGAAAGAAAAACAAGCAGCATTAGGTGTTTAATGCACTTTTCAAATGCAATTAGTGCCACAAACTGTAAACATATTAAATGACAATTAATTTGCTGCCAATCAAGTGCGAAATTGCTAGTCAAACAGCCAAAATGCATTAACATTAATGCATTGCTCGCTGACCGCAACGAGAAAAATCTAAAAACGAAAAACAAAAAGAAAAAAAAAACAAATAAACCAAATTAGCAGTAAGCTTTTTAGGTGCAGTCGTTAACAAATGACAATAGCTGAAAGTGGACAGTTTTTGAAAGGTCAAAGGTGTTTGCTCAATTTAAATATATATATTTTTAAACTAAAGACCAAGCTATATTAGACAACAATTGGTCTAAAGAACTAACGCTATTTTATTGTACATATTATGAACATTATTCAATATATGAACTCTTTCGAAGCCAATGTCATGAGTGGAAGCTTCAACTGTACTCATTCATCATTTGTGCCACATGATGTCAGGCTTCAATTAACCGATGTACTGTGCTAGGTTTTTGTTTTTATTAGCAGCCGCTTAATCTAAAATTCAACAGCTAATTAGTGCGTCCTGGCTACTAAATGCGGCTTTGAACACAACACAAAAAGAAAAAAAAAATACGCGCGCGAGTTTGGTTCGCCAGTTCGGCCTGGTAATCCTCATTAAATAGTTAAATTCAAATTAATTAAATTGCCACAAATCAATTATAAATAAGCGTTGTAATTAGAAGACCTCAACGGTGCCGTGGCCCCGTCCATTAGCTTGGGGTCAGCTCCGTGTTCCCATTGCCTGTGTTGCCCCTTGCCTCGTTGCCCCATTGCCTGTTGCCTCATTGCCTCGTTGCCTCATTGCCTGTTGCACGACATTATGATGCGTTGTTGGCGCCATTTCAATTAGTTTAACAGGCGCAACGCAAGAGGCCAAATTAAACGCAAATGTTTGCAAAATAAAAATAGAAAACATTATAAAATTAATCCCACGGCACTCGGCCAAGACACGCAATGCGAAGCCAAACACGATTTTGAATGCACTTATTTCCCAGAAGATCGAACAAAATGTTTGTCGGCGGCCTTCGTTTGCGATTTTGCAATCGTTCGCCTTCAATACATTAAATTGAATGCAGGCCTGACAATGGCAGCCGCTGGACAACTGGACAACTGGACAACTGGACAACTGGACAGCAGGACGGGAACGGCACGGACCAAAACAGTTGACAACAACTTAATCACTTAGCATTATGCAAATTTAATTATTATCACTTCGTCATCGGCAACATCAACACGACTGAAAAGCGCACTGTTCCTGTCTCTCTCTCTCTTTGTCTCTCTCTCACTCACACTCTCTTTGTTTCCCTTGCCCTCGGCGGCTATCTCGCTCAGTGTCTATCTCCCTAAGGTCCCTGGCTCGTGTTTTATTCATGGCATTGATGGCTATCAGGCAAATGGCTACAGGACGACACTGCAAGGAGGGGTTTGATATTGAAATTGGGGCTCTCTCTCTTGCCACTTGTATTGCTCATTATCATTGTATTTTGTTGTTGTTGTTGTTGTTCTTGTTGTAGCTACTGTCAATTCAATCAGCTACTGCGTTTGTTTGTGCAGTCGCTCAGTTGACTGCATTTGGCAACACTTAAAATATAATTTTAAACCTTAAATGCAATAAGAACGTATTTATATCGAATAGTTTAAGTTAATTAAAAATATTTATTTTGGCATTTAATGAAAACTAAGTTAACGACGACTGCAATAATTTCTTATATATGAAATCTCGTTTAATTTAAAATGAAAACGTTGTCATTTATCTCACCGTCAGGAGCTGTTCCTTAAATTCATGCAAAGCAAAGTGAAATTTTGTGCCAGCATAGTTTTGTATTTAAAATCGTATAAGTTTTAGCCGCTTCGAAAATGGCCTAGTTTTTAGTATGCCATTAAAAGCGCCGACGCATATGTATTAGCCATCATTCTAGTTATGTCGAGAGAGTGTTGGTTTTTATTAAATTTAGCGGAGCCTGCGTTATGGGCACCATTTGGGACGTTTTATTTGCACATTTGGCGCGGCAATAATCTACTTGGCCCCCCATTAAAGTGGCTAAAAGTGCCCTCTGCACAATGGCACATTCACTTTTTTACAGCCTCGTGTAGTTTATTTAAAATGCCATTAAGTGCAAAACAATTTCAGTATCCGTTGCCTGCTGCTGCTGCTGCTGCTGCTGCTGGTGGTGGTGTTCCTGTTTTTATGTTGATTATTAGAGCAGCCGTATTACAAGTGCAAAAACAAATATAATAAACTAAAATGGACTTTTAAATACCCTTCCATGTGGGTGCATAAGAAAATGGAACGCTCGCAACACGCATATTTCTTTTTATTCTATAACAAATTGGCTTCGCAGCCAACAAAACTGATTATGGCACAATATGTTACCTGGCTGAACATAAAGCCAATATGCCAGGCAACTGCGATTGCACAACGGGAATAAACAGCTCGAGGGCAGTTGGCAGTTGGCACAAACATTTTGATTTAAGATCGCCAAATGAATGCAGTGATGGTGCCAGGGAAATCATGATATACTACAACTAGCAGGAGTACCCCGGCCAGGACCATTAAAAAGCGAGTTCACACAAACACAAACAAACACGCACACGAGAAAGGTGAGAAAATATGCAACCAAATAGTGGCAAGCAAAAATAGTGCCGAGTGCCAAATGTATTGTAGTAATAACAATAAAAGCAACTGCTGGCAGGCTGGCAGGCTGGCAGGCTGCCTGGCAAGCAGGAGGAGGCAATTCCGACTGCGACTGTGGGTCTGTTCGGCTTGGCTCGCATCAGTGGCAACAACAAGTTGCACGTGCTTTCAACTTAATAACGTGGCTTTTATTTTTACGGGCAGCAGCAACAACAAACACGACACGAGTTAAAGAGCAGCAAGCAAAGGTTGAGTTGTATATTAAAACCAAGCAGAAAAGATTTCCCTTACATCTTCAGCTTACCCGTACTCACTCACTCTATCTCTCTCTCTCTCTCTCTCTCTCTCTTACTCTGTCTCTTTCTGTTTGCGACTATCAAAGCGTCAGCATCGACAAACTACCTACAACAACAACAACAACAACAATGGGAACAGCTCTGGCCACACTTTTCGCACCTTTTTTGCATTTTGCAGGGTGTGTGCGGGCGAGTTAAATACAAAATAAAAGGAATACAAAAAAAAAATACAGCAGCACACAAAGAAAGCACACAAAATGGCGTAACGTTGCGGATTTTACGCACGGCAAACAAACTACGCGCGCGTACACAACAACAAGAAAATGCACTCAGGCTTAGTGTCGGTCGACGGCGACGTTCTCATCATACCCCCATCCCCCCCCACCCATTCCCCTTTCATCTAACCCCCCACCAGCTGCCCAACCCCGTTAGCATCGTGATGCTGTTGCTGTTGCTGCTGCTGCTGTTTGCACCTTTTTATAGCCGTGGCATGCGGCATGCGGCATGCGGCAGGCGGCATGCGGCATCGTGTGGGTGCAAACTTTTTGAGGTCTGCTTTGGTAAGTGCTACTGCGGACCGCAGCTTAGTTACGTTGAGGTTGACTGCGTCTCTCCCAGCTGAAGGGAGACCGCCAGCGTCAGCTAGAAAGTGAAACAGAAAAGGTGTGAAAGAGAGTTACCTGCCGAGCAAGCAAAACTCATAACCCGTGCCCAGCGTCATGTGGTCAGATATGGGCGACAAACCCAAGTAGGTGATAAACGCATAGGCTAAAGACTAAAGAAGAACCTAAACTAATTATTAAAGATAACCCATCTATATCAATCGTTAGAAGTTCAATACAAATTCAATCAACAGAACTTCAAATAGAAAGCTCATATTTTAGTAATCAACAACGAATAGATAATTTTAAATATAGTATAAATATATCACAGGTTGACCTTCTAAGCCAAACTGATGTACGCCGACGTCGACGTCTATCCTATTATTTCTCCATTTGGCGTTTTGTTATGCGTGTTGTTTTCGCAATTTTCTTTCTTTTTTTTTTGTTTTTTTTTTTTTTTTTTTTTTTTTGTATGCACCTGATTTTATATACATAGAGCACACCCACAGATTTATGTTTGAAATAATTTATAGAAAAAATACAGAAATTAAATAAAAGGGCATTACGGCTAACGCTTAGCTGTGCAGCAGCAGCAGCAGCAGCAGGACCTCTGGCGACGGCGACGGCGACGTCGACGTCTATCCTATTAAATGTCCATTTGGCGTTTTGTTATGCGAGTTGTTGGCGCAACTTTCATCCATTTAATTTTGTAATATTTTTTTCCTGTGCTTTGCAGCCAGCGTCCAACATCATTAAAAAACTGTCATTAGCAGTTGAGTACATGAAAACTGAATTTTCATTACGTTGTTCTTGTTGTTCTTGTTGGTCGACCAGTACCGATGAAGAAAGTAAAAAAAAAAAAAAAAAAAAAAAACAAAAAAGAAAAAAAACAACAGCTATAAAAGCTATAGTCATGTTGGAGGCGAATTTTCCATTCTACTTTTATTTTTACCATTCGCTGCCATTTCGCTTTGTAATAATTGTTGTTGTTGTCGTTTATATAATCGAATTTTAAACGAGTGTGTGTGTGTGTGTGTGCCTGTGTGTGTGCGTGTGTTTGTGTGTTGCACGAACACTCAATTTAAGTGATGTAAGCGAACACCTGTCGTACTTGGTCAAAATGACGGCCGTTAAGTATGCAACAGTTTCTTTTTTTTTGTCCTTTTAAAAGTTAATCTATAGATAAAATTGTAAGTATGTGAAGAAGATGTGGCGAATTTACCTTACTAAAAAATATATATGACAGAGTGCAAAATAATATAATTTTTTTTTGTCAATTAAACTGAAATTTGACTATTGCTTTGCCTTGTCGTTATTCGTGTGAAAAAGGCCTAGTAGATATTAAAGGTAGCTTAGAAGTAACTGATTCTCTTTTAATGTACAATCTTCGTCAGCTAGGAAAACTTGTAAGCTCAACTTAATAATCATGTCGCATGGTTGGAGAAGAGTTAACACTTTCTACAGCTGCTGCTGCCTGTCAGTTTATCGTCTATACACACTTTAACACTTCCGCTTGGCAGTCGTCAAATGTAATTAATATCCTGTTACACTTTGTTTGACTAGCCCGAAGCGTTTTTTAAAATTAATTACCAGCTGTAGTGTGCAGACAACACGAAAATGTTGACAACGTTGTTACTAAGCCCCAGACATTTAACATACAAACACAATCTACAATCCATGCAACTAATGCCGAGCTGTCAGCTCATTATTATCAACAGAGTGTGTCCATTGTCGTCGGCAGACTGGAGACTGTCTATTCTAAAGTATATACATACATACAAACATATACTACGACGAGCAGTATATGTAAATGTGGATGTATTCAAATCGAGCCAAAAACCCACTCAACCAAATTAACACTTTGGCAGAGAGCGCAGAAGATACATAGATAGATGGAAGGAGCGGTTGGGGACTTGTGAATGGCCATTGGGAATGGGTGGACCGATGAGGAGAAGAAGGAGGAGGACGGGGAGAAGAAAGAGGAGGAAGAGGAGCTGCCAAAGGGCAGCTTGGTAGATAATGCTCAAAGGCATTATTGTCAATATCAGAGGAAAATGTTGCAATCTTAATCTGTAATCAACATAAAATTCAGTCAGTGGAAAATGTCATCACTGCGATACGAGCTAGATAGATGGAATGACAACAAGAGCAACAGAGAGACGCAAAGCGAGAAGGGCTGTTGGGTGGACAACTTGGGGTTACGACAATTCAATCACAGCTTGGCCAAATCAACAGTCGACCGTTTGGCCAGTCAGCCCCATCACTCAGCACAAGTCCTGTGCCCACGTCCTGCGCTGATGCAGCCTAAGGCAAATTTGTTGCGGTTCTTTGTTACTTTGATTTCATATAGATTTTGGGCTTAAAGCGGTCAGACAGCGGTCGACTAAAGAGCCCGACCAGCAAGTGTAATACCCTGTAAGTGCAGCTACAATAAATTCTCGGAACTTAGCTACTTTTAATGTAAGCTAAAGTATATAAATATTTGCCAACTTTATTTATATATTTTATACAAGGTTATCTTCTACAGAGTATTTCTTAGTTGTGTCTTTTTTTTGTATGTTTATCAAATAGTAGCTTTGATTTTGAGCCTGCAGATGACTTTTGTTGAAGTCAGCAGACAAAGCAGAAAAGTTGCCTGTAAATGATATGTCACAAACAACAGCAGCAGCAGCAGCAGCAGCAACAACAATTAAATCAAGTGCAATTTCCACACAAATATTTTAAAGTTTTAACCACACACACACATACACACACACACACACATTCAGATATATTCGTTGCCACTGAGAAGTTGCAAAATATTTGTCATGCCTGGCACGGACACACACAGGACACGAAGGAGTTCTCGTCGTCGTCGTCGCCGTCGCCGTTGTCACAGACACCCTGTGGCCAACCGCAAAGAGACATGGCCGAATAGTGACATGGCCTTACTAGACAGTTGTCAAATGCACACAAACACACACCCACAAACACACACACACACACACACACAAAGAAGACAACCACACATACTTGAGCTGAATATCTCAGAATATCTTGTGTATGCATGTGTGGAATGCTTAAAATTCATTACATTTCTGTGCAATTTGTTTTTGATTTTTCATTTCATTTCACGGCAAAATTTATATGGTACCCACTTCCACCTACTCCACCTCCTCTCCCCCCATCCCCCCACCCCCCCTGGTCCATACAGTTCGCCATCTGCGCTTCTTGTTGATTGTCTGTGCCGAAAAATGTGCTCGTCCGAAGGAGAGAAAAGAAGCAGAAAGAAAGAAAGAAAAAAAAAGGCGCATCAACGTGAATGGCTTCGTCCTGGCAGGTATCAAAACGCGCAGCATGCCGCAAAATATTCGTCGCGCTTTATGTCCCCGGGGAAATCAAACATTTCATAATTAGTCATTGGCATTGGCGTTGTCCCGGCTTCGTTTGGAGTCGCTTCGAGTCGGTTCGCGTCTCGTCGCCTCGGTCCCTCAGCTGAGTTATGAATTCATCTTTTGAGCGCGGGCGAACCTGCAACGACCCTGAGCTCGTGGCAATTAAAAAATCGTTGCGCGTTTCTGGTTTTGGCCTCTGAGGCTCTGAGGCGTATTGAAATTGCTTCTCGAAATGCAATCGAAATTGGCGCTGGACAACGGCGACCAGGCCAGGAGGGGGGGACGCAGCAACAGCGGAGGGGGGGGGGGGGGAAAAAAAGGATGGAGTCGGCTACAGGACGCTGGGACAGGTATGAAGCCAGGTCAAAGCACAAAGTAAGCTTTTTGCTCGCGGCGGCTGTGTTGCCAACATGCAAAGCTAAAGGGAAATCTAGTTTAATTTTTTTCGATATGAACACAGTCAAAGAGTGGACGAAGGGTGGAGGTTGGGGGCCAGTAAGGGATGTGGCCGGGGCAAAAACGGGGTCCCCAGTTGAGAGTAAATACAAGTACAGAAATACAAGCTAAATTGTAAAATGCAAAATCGTTTTTTAATACTTAGCGCTGTCAAAGGAAAAATATAAATATAAGTATCCTTCAAATTTTTACTTTAGTGAAGTTTAAGTCAAAGTCTGAAAAAAGTTGTCATGGTGATCCTGTGATCTAAATACGCAATCTCCTAAGTAATAGTTCAAAACTGTTGAACTATTGCCACTCTTTTTTTTTGCAGTGATTGCCTTTGAATGCAATTCATGGTTCGATTTTGTAACTTGCCCTCAACAGGAAAGTTGATTTGTTTCGCAACATGCAAAAGGGATTGCAACAAATTTCGAACAACAACAACAACAACGAGAAAATCGTTTTGCTGTGGCGACACAGAAAACATTCAAAGTGCCCACAACACGATTTCGATTCGATTTCGTGTTGGCCAGTGTCGAGGGGTTCGGTCCGTGTAGTCGTCAGTCAGAAACAGCAAAAGAAACAGAGTTCAAACTCAATATGATTTCTGTCTGTGTGAAAATTACAAAACAATTAATAAAAAAAAAAAAAAAAATTGAGAAATATATATATGTACATATATAAATAAAATGCAATATTTTCTTCTTTGGCTTTCGCCGTGTAATTGAAAAGTGTCAAAAGCAGCAGCTTTAACAATTTTGAGCAGTTCCAATGAAAATATTTGCACATAACATTTAACCCACAATCGCACACACACACAAACACACGCACACACACGCACACAACTAAACACTTTTTACATATGAAAATTGCAAAGCAATTAAATGAATTGCTTAAATAAATGCTGACGGGGGGGTGTTATCGAAAAGAAGGTGGAAATGTTTTGGTTGCAGTTTTAAATGCTGCGGCGACTGCTGCTGCTGCTGATGCTGCTGCTACTGCTGCTGCTGCTGCGGCTGTGCAGTCAACCAGCGCAGCGACGCAGTTGTAAACCGGCGCACTCACTAATAGTTCTAATTGCAAAAAGCAATTAAAACTTTCGCCGGCTCAAGACACACACACACACACACCCACACATTGGCACATACACACGCATACCAAGAAACTGTTAGAGACATCAAAGTCAAACAGCGGCAAGCGGCGGCCAAAGCACATCAATCACAAAAATTTCAAGTGTGCAAAACTTGTTTGCCAAAATGCTGCGGTGCGTATCTGAATCTCAATCTGTAGATGTGGCCCCTTGGTGTATAGGGCAGGAAGACACACTTTATAAATTGAATTGGCATTAAGCATAAGGCTGCGCTCTTTAGTATGCTGTAAAAAGCCATGGCACAAAATTGTTGTATGTGAGTGTGTGCATGTGTGTGTGTGTGTGTGTGTGTGTGTGTGTGTGGCTTAAACAGAGTTTGTTATTTGGCATTTGAAGTGCGTGCTTGGGATTTGCTTCTCAAAGAGTTTAAGGTTAAGTGGTAGCTTTTGCACCGGAGAATTCAGATAAAGTACGCACTCAAGGAAAATACATGTTATTCACAAGGCATTGAAGGAGAAGATACAAAAAAAATTTTAAATGCTTACTTTTATTATTATTATTATTATTATAAAATACATTTTTAGTTGGCAATTGGGTGCTCATAGAAAAGAAAAAAATGAGAGGGAAATCAACTTAGATTCACCTGCTTGATAAATTGTGATTGGCGTTGCTAAATTGCATATTTTATTTGCATATGCTCTGGCAGCGGGAACACACACTAGTCCAAATTGGAAACTGAAACTGTTCAAATTCATAACCAGCTTGAAGCAGCATCAGCCGCCAGACAACCAAGCAACATTGCAACCCACCCACAACAACAACAACAACAGTAATTCGAGAAGCAACCATCAATCAGCCAGACGCAGGCAAACTCAGCTATTGGTGTGAAACTGTTGCGATGAATGTAGGCTGGGGGTGGGCTAAGTGAACGGGGAACCACAATAACAACAAAAACAACAACAACAACAACAACAAAAGTAACAGCAACAACAATTGCAGCTGCAGCTGCAGTTGATGCTGCAGCCTGGCAAAATTGTAATACATTTAACAGAATTTAATGCATTTGCCACAGACATTAATCACTGTGATGCACAGACAGGCCAGAGTCAGAGCCAGAACCAGAACCAGAACCAGTACCAGAGACGGACACAGATCCAAAGACACAGACAGGGGAGAGAGAATGGGAAACTGATCCAGAGTGTGGGCTGTTGATTTTTCGCCAAAGCTGCTGTCCTTGTTGTTGATGCTGCTGTTGCTGTTGCTGTTGGGCCTTGGGCCTCGACCAGAGTAACAGATATTGAAAAATTGAATATTGCATGTCCAGCAACATATATGAACACACACATACACATATATAAATATGCACGTTTACACATGCACTGAAAGAAAAATCAAAGTAATAATTGAACGCTCCAGCACTCAACTACAAATTGACTGAGCGAAATTTCAATTAATTTTTATACATTGCAATAATTTGTCACCAGCTAAATTGGAAATCTGATTACTTCCTAAAAACTCCTGTCCCTTGATTCGCGAAAATCCCATTTATTTTGGGTTTCTCAATAATTCGTAGTATTTTTCGCCACACCAAACAATATTCAACCTCTTATTTGTAATTGAAGTTTTCTTTTGAAATTAAAGTTAAAGCTGTTTTCTCTTCCACGCGCAACTTCGAGCTGTGAAAATGTCTTAAATATAATTTTATTAAATAAACTTTCCGCCAATATGTAAGACGTACAAATAAAAGTATTTATATTGATTTGTTTACTACCAATAAAGTTAAATATCTAAACATTATCTGATTTTGAAATTTCCCTTTAATTGGAATTTTTCTATATTAATTCCCATAACCGTGCCATTTCAAATGATCGCAACTCGACTGCATAAGTTTTTTTTTACGAATATTACTGCTTATTATTCAATTAATTCTATTAACTACTATAAGTTCAATCAAATTTCTCGCAGTGCACAACACCGACTGGTGCCTGATGAGCTGCATTGCTGCACGCTTTATTGGCACTATATACATATGGCAGGCGGGGGCATTTCTGGCTCTGGACACGATTGAATGCACACTTGGCTGTGAATGATTTCTGTGTAAAAACGATGGCTCGTTACAGTGCGGCCCAGTGTGGCTGTGTGATTTCATTGCGTTTGGCAACATAATTGCATGTGGCCGTATACATAGTTTTCGGCGCAACCTTGCGACAAGTTATTGAATTTAAAAAAGGTCGCAAACGCTTTCACAGTGTGCAAAAAGTAAAGGGAGCGAGTGGAGAATGTGATGCAATGCAGTTGCAATATGAAATTTAAAACGCTCAAAGGCGTATCCATAACCAGTCTGTCAGTGCGCAGGCAAACGTAAGTCGAAGGACAAAAAAAGGACATGCGATGCGAGAGGATGCCCGTTCCTCGTTCCTCGTTCCTCGTTGCGCAAATATGAGCACTTTGGCATGATAGACGACAACGAGGATGAGAATGTCAATGTGGAGGCAGCGAAGGGACACAAGGGCGGCCTCAATATGCGTGTGTGTGTGTGTGTGTGTGTGCACACTCAAGTGCCGTTGCCATTGACGACTTGAGCTGCGCTGCTGCGGCGGCGTCGTCGCGTTTATATAGTTGATGCTGAAGTTGAAGATTTTTGACTTTTATGCAACAATTCGCATGCAACGCAGACGAGGAGACGATGATGAGGATGGGGATAAGGACGAAAAGACCGACGACGACAAGATATGTTACGAGCAGTTCTCAGCGCGTCTTTAAGCCACTACTTACTCTACAATATTTTTTTTACAGCCAAAGTTGGCGTTGATATCCGCAGGCAGCGTCTGCCAGCTGCCAGTGACAAGCCAAGTGGGCTGCCGTTTGCCAACTTTTAGTCCTGTCCGCACACACACAAACACCCACACAAACACCCACACAAACACCCTCACACACACACTCACACATTCACATGCAAAGCAGTGATGCTTCTCATATGCTGCGTGCCTGCTGCGCTTTTTATGCATTGGACTCGAGCTCCTTTAGCTGCTGCTTACTTCTTATCCAAGTCGTTTGTTTCGTTCCATGCAATTAGACTTTGGCAGATCAGTTGCGGGCGGCTATTGCCAAACGTCGAAAAACCTTGAAAACTCTGCACTTTGCAGCTATTCAAGCGTAAAGCATTTGGTTGCATAGTTGCAAATGCAGCCAACTCTCAGACTGGAGTGTAGGAGAGTATGTATGTGCGTGTGCGTGTGTATGTGTGTGTGTGTGTGTGAGTCAGTGAGCCAGAACTTAATTAAAAACAGGTCCAGGCCTAGTCACATGTACAATCAATAAGCAGCAAACAAAAGCAGTCTTGGCCAATAGACACAGAAGATTCCTACGAACGGTAGATAAAACGCATGCTGCAGTCGCTTTGGAGATGGGTAGAGGGGAGGGAAGGGAAGGGGGGAGGGGGAGGATAACTGAGGGGACTGGGCTGCCAAAAGCACAGGCTAAACAAATCGAAATATGAGAGGAACGCCTGCCGAAGAGCTACGAGTTGAGGCCATAACAGTAGCCCGTTTAAATGGTTGTGTGTGTGTAAGTGTGTGTGGGAGTAGTCAAACAATTGCTATGGCAACGAGAGATGATTAGATATCGATGAAAGAGAGCTGTTCGAAAAGTTTGCAGTACATAATTGAAGCAGAATTAAGTTCAACGATCAGGAACTCAAAAACATATTGATGAATGCTGAATCAAAAAAAAATCTCATTTGTGTCTGAGAAGTTTCATTTAAAATCTCATCTAGACATCTTTTAGGAAAGCCCCTTTTTAATTGCACAAATCTTTCAATACTTTTGTGGCAACCCAACTTACAACAAAAAAGTCAATTTACAAAATTATTGTCTACACACATGCGCCCATCGAACTTTAGCCGCTTTTTCATGAATTTCACAATTTAACTAACAAAAGTTGAATGCGAGCAGAAGAAATAGCAAATTCCAGGCAAATAAAATCAAAATCCCGCTTTGTGCGGATAATAATACAAGAGTGGCTGAGTTCGTCCGATAGGACACGTGCATTGCCTTTAGCCCACAGTTGCCAGGACATCAATTATGTGCGCATTACAAAACCACACACACACACACACATAGACACACACATATACACAGATGACGCATTTCAACAATGGGTATGAAAACCAAACAAAATAATTAAAAACCCATGACAGGCAAACTTCATATATCGAAATTCAAATTCAAATTCGAAATTCAAATCACGAGTTCGGGCCACGTTGCTGCTGCTGCTGCTGCTGCTGCTGCTGCAACTGCAGTCGCACGTCATGCAGCTCAATGCAGCAGCTCTGTTCGCTGCAAGCGACTATTTTGCTATCAAATAACATCCACACACACAAACACACACATACACACGGACACGCAGGCAGTTGTCCTGTGGGCAGAGTACTAGCCTCTGATGCTCGGCAGTTTGTTACGCATACGTCGTGATGGCCATGTCAGCCAATCCTCTGTCCTCGTTCTCGTCCTCGTCGTCGTCGTCGTCGCTCAGGCCTGGCAGGCAAAAAATGTTTGCCATTATTGCATACACTAATGAAGCTCATGTTACCAAGCCGAACGAACAGGCCAGCGCTGAGCAGACTAAATGAGCGAGAGCGATAGAGAAAGAGAGAAACAGAGAGCGAGAGGATCTGATATCCTGTATGCCCCTGGGATAGCCGCCTGACTGCCGTGTGCACTGGACACGCATGATTTTTGCTTGTTGGAAATTCTGATTAGACTTAATTACTGTGTAGAGCCGTGTCCAGTGTGTCCATCAAGTTGATAGGTTTTCAGTTGCTGACTCGGTTTGCTGTTAGCTGTTAGCTGTTAGCTGTTTGCTGGCCATAAAATATGTATGCATGCATGTTCGCTTCGATCAAATGTTACATTATATTTTAATTAAAAACTTTGCCAGCTGCATCATTTGCCAAATGAATGGACAACTCGGCAATTAATGCAAACGGCAAACAGCAAACGGCACAAACAGCACAAACATCAACAGCAGCAATTTTAATTAATCTAAAAGCAAAAATGTGCAACCACTCTGAAAAAATAACGGATAGAATAAACAACAACAACAACAGCAACAGCAACAACAAAACTAACAACAGCATTAACAAAACAAAAATAAGAGCCGCAGCTAAGTTTCATGGACAACGCGTTGACATACTTGTCGTCGTCCTTGTTGTCCTTGTTGCAGCCAGTCCCAAGTTTTTAACTCATTGCAACGCTGCGCGTCGTCTTTTATCATTTGTCTTTAGCCTGACATGCAACTCAAGTTGATTATATATACAAATAGTTATTCGCATTCACCGCACTCAATATACCCTATAACTATCAAAATCAATCAGGCAGCTTCAAAAGTTTTGGTCAAACTGTTATTTAGGATATTCCATTTAATGCCCAACAAATGCAGATTGAAGCTAAGGATTACTTTCGAACTGGGTATCTGCAAGTTGAGCACTTTGAAATTTTTTTAGTTGCTTTTCATTTGCAAATTTGATGGATCACAGACGGTCGAGGTTGGCATTAGCTGCTGTTGTTGGCCAAGTTGCATGCTGTTAATAGCCGCTGTTAATGGTTTTGTAATTGACCAAAAGGGATGAGAAGCCACTCGATTGTTAGTTGTTTGCATTGTCTACTTACTGAATTAAATAAGAGTTCATTGGCAAATTGCTGGCCACTTACCTGAAAGCACAAAAAATAGAAGAGTCAAGTAAATATTTTTACATAACCACATTCAATGCTTAAAAATGTTTTCTTTGATTAAAGTACTTAAACTACAATCGAATTTATAAAAGATTCTAGAAAAGCTAATAATGAAAACTGATAAATATTAAAATATATATATGCATATAGATTCATATAGATAAAGAGGAAGCATTAAATAAAGACATTCAAAGTTTAACTAGTTCAAATAATTACTTTAAATATCAGTTATATTACTTCCCTCTGTTAAAGCTCTCACCACAGGGGTATATTAGTGCAATCGATGGCATTTCCCATTTCAGCTGCACCACATTTCACCACAATTATCTGACCACTAACACCACCAGCTGCCAACCGCTGGCTGCAGTGCATTAATTTACAAATATTTTTAAGCTGTTTTTTTTTCTCCTCTGCTTTTATTTTTTTTTTTACTTTTTTTTTTGTGTGTGGCAATACCTTCAGCAGCAGCCAGCGAGCCTTTGCGACAGGCTTAACTTTTTTACTCGTTTTTTGTATTTAGACTACTTAATTCCTTGAATATTCAAGGGCCGCAAAGCTTAGACCAAAAAGCAGTTGTCGCTGGCAACCACAAAACTAGACATGAGTCAATGGATGGAATAGGGGGACAGGGGGACGTTGCAGGGATATTGGCAACGACTATTGGCCCGGATTTCGGATACGAACTGTGGGCTGCAGTTTCGTTGATGTGGAGCGTTCTGCAAAGCTGTGAATGGGCACGTTTTTCTTTTTGCTTTTTTTGCACAATTCTCTTCATTTTTTTTTTTTTTTTTTTTTTTTGGAAGGACGAGTATATTGAAGTGTTAAAGAAAAATGCAGTCGAGTGTGGCGAAAGGACATTACTGGCTTTTAGCGACCAGCAGGGAGAACGAACATGAACACATGCAACGGCACGGGTGGCCGAAACGGAACGGGCCCGAACGGGAAGACCAACACAAAATAAAATAAAATGAATGTTGTAGCAGCCAGGCTGGCAGGCTGGCAGGCTGGCTAGCTGCCAAGCTGCCAGGCAGGCAGGCAGCTAGCATATTGAAGTGTTGAAGTCGAATCACAGCCGGGGTAATGGTGGGCCAGGGACTATAGAAAGGAGTCCGGGACACTAGCGGACCAGTCGATGAGCACGCCCCACTGAAGTCGTAAGTGCCGTTCGCCACTGGATGACAATAAATTTCCATTTAATCGGATTTATTTGAAATTCTTATTTCTCTCCCTCATCGTCCTGTGTGTGTAAGTGCTGCCTCTCTCTCTCTCTCTCTCTCTCTCTTTCTCTCTCTCGCTACAATTCTCCATTCTTCATGGCTGCTGCGGTTTTAACAGCAGTCGCGTGGCACTTGCTCCAAATTTTTTATTGTTTTTAACGATTCCTCTGCTCTGGTCGACGGCGACAACAGCAGCGGCCGTGCCACAAATGACGATGTTGAAAATTTTCATTCACTGTTCGTCATATTTTTTTGTGATTTTAATTTCATTTGATTTCTGCAGCGAAAGAGCGAGACAGTACGACAATTCCCTCTCTCTCTCTCTCTCTCTCACTCTCGACTTTGCTGATTTTTTATGCAAATGCCTGCCAGTTACAAGTAGGTAGTGAAGAGTCTGAGTCTGGCGCGCTGGGCGGACAGCAATTGCTTTTTGGCATTTTAATTAAAAATTTAAAATGGGTTCATTCAATGGCAAATGGGTTGATCGATATGGCGACTATCTAACTAAATGGATGCTGATTTATGTTTTGGTGCAGCAAAAAAGTAAATATACATAAACAAATGTATATTAAACCGCAACATATATATATATACATATATAAAATGGCAGATCGTCATTCATTCAAAGGGTAATAGGAATTGGATCTGACGTGTTAAGGACCCACTCGGTGCCACATGCAGTGTCATCAAAAATGCATTGCAGCAGCTGTTAAAGTCCAACTCCAACCAAGCTAGCTAGTACCTGCCTCGGGCTACCCCGCAGCAACACTCAACTTCATTCAGTTGCCATTCGCCTTGGCAAGGACCTCAGCTGTTTGCCAGCTTTGGCAGTGTCGCGGCGTGAAAATTGCGCGCTTTGTTTGTTGTTTGTTTTGTTGACACCGGGCTGCGGTGCCTGATGCTTTGATGCTTTACCCCCAACTCGACCCAACTCCATCCGGCTCCGCCCGGCTCTGTACGTTGGTTACTGGCCCCCAGCTGCCATTTCACTTAGACCAGGCCAACCAACACCTTCGGAGTTTACTTGCAGCGCCACTTCTGCTTTTGGCCAGTCAATACCGCACACATTTTTATGCTTTGACATTTTTATGCGCTCCATTTTTACGGCAATGGCAGCTGACTGACTTGAGACTAACTGCGTTTTGGCCAACAACTGCGCCAACTACGAGTCGGTGCTTGTCTCAATGGTTCCCCGTTTGCTAATAAAGTTCTTTGGCAGCTTTGCCGGCTTTGGCTGCTTTTCTTGTCTTTGACTTTAATGCGCTTTCAATAAAATTTTATGCGAGTTTTGCTTGCATGCAAATTTTATGACTGTCTATCGCCAGCTCGCTCGCTCTTGCGACCTTTAGTCTTTTGCTGTCTCTTTCTCACCCATAGTTAGAAAAATTGTCAGGCTAACAAAAGCAACAAAATGACAATGCAATTTTTTATTTGTTTTCTGTTTGGTTTCTTTTTTTTTTTTGTGATCTCTTTAGATACCCCTTAGACTTTTGTGCCATGAGGAGGATATCATATGAAATAATTATATAATTAAGTTGCTAAAATTTATCTTTTACTAAAAAAAAAACTTTTGTTGTGCCGTATTTTAAACTCTTGAAATCATAATGTGATTAAGACATATTTACAGGGTATCTGAAAGGTTAGACGCTATTAAATATTGTGTATTCTTATTTGTTATGTTTGTTCATTTTATTTTATTTCTGTCGCGAGCAAATTCATTGCAGTTGTAACGGTTCTGTTGCCTGCCTTGCACGCCATTTTGTCGCTTTGTTTTTGTTGTTTTCGTTCTCGTTCTCGTTGTTGTTGTTGTTGTTGTTGCGACTGTAAATTGCGCTTGTTATCGATAAATCATGCAACCATTATTTATGGTGTTCTGATGTGTGTATATGTGCAGCTGCCTGCATATGTGACTGTTGTTCCCTCCCAGCCCCTTTCCCCAGCCCCCTTTCCCCGAAAAACCGACCGTATCTTCTGTCTCGCTCTCGCACTACGACCGCTCTATGTTTGAAAATTATTTTTCAGTTTTCGATTTTTCGCTTTGAAATACCCATTTCGTGTACGTACGTTGGTTGTGCCGTGTGCCGTTGCCTCAATTTCTTTATTTTTCCTCCACTTTTTTCTTTCTATTTTTATGGTTTTTCTTCTTTTTTACTTATTTTTTTTTTATTTTTTTTTTTTTTTTTTTTTTTTTTTTTCTTTTTTTTTTTTTTTTTTTTTTTTTTTTTGCTTTTCTCTCTCTCTATGCGCTTTTTCGTATTGCTCTCTTTTTAGCATATGCCATTGGCCGTCCGTCCGTCTACCCGCTTCCCGCCTCCCGCCCCACGCCTCTTGCATTTTACTAGCAGCTTTTCATTGTGTGTAAGGTTTTTCACTTTGGCTCCATTTTTTTGTTATTTTTTTATTATTACTTTTTTTTTTTGGTTGTTGCTGTTTTTTAGCATTTAATACAGTTGAGTGTCTGGCACAAATGTTTGGTAGAAATCGATAAACTGACAAATTGCTTGTTGGACTGCATGTGTGTGGGCGTGTGTGTGAGTGTGTGTGTGTAAGTGTGGTAAATGGTTAAGAGCTTGGTTGGTTGCTTGGTTTGGTTTGGTCGGATGCAGCAGCGGCAGCAATGCCAAAAGCGGACAAATTGTACAACTGTAATTGTTGTCATATTTAAAATGCAGAGCATTAGTTACATTTGTAAGGACAAACGTACGGAAAAGTTTACTGGGCTTTAAGTTGGCTATAACTAAACAGATTTTATTGTGTGTTTGCAATTAATTCGTTCAGCAACGGAACTTTAATATAAATCGCTCTCATTACATTTGACAGCAATAACAATTACTTGTGTAATTAAATAGTAGTATTAATAAAGTAGTCAACTTCAAAAGCTTAAGCCGGCCAACCGCAGTAGAATTATTATTGGCTAACCAAAAAGGGCAACAGCTGCGAACAAAAGCACTTCACTCGCAGCCAATGCATCAAAATGTTTCGACTACAGAGATTAAATACACAACACCAACAACAACAAAAACAAAACCAACGATATAAACACACGGACGCCATTGTCATCAATCTAGTGCAAGAGCTGGCCAATAAACTGTTCACAATGAGATTTACAGCCCAAAAGCTGCCTAATTACAGTGAACAACGTTGACAAAATCCGCAGCTAATGCACTGCAAAGTAAACCAAAGTCAAAAATATCAACATAAATAACACTTAAAGCTGATGCACACAACCAAGCACACACACACACACACACACACATACACAGGCAGCCAGTATCCCGTTGTATACCGCCCCAAACCAATAGGGCTAAACAACTCTCTGTCCGTTCAAATAAATTAAATTCAGTGCAGCTGAGCTCAACGTTGGCAGCGACGACGACGACGTCGACGACGATGGCGGCGGCAGAGCAACAAATGGTTTTTTCTGGACATTGGCCAGACAAGACAAATGCCAACGGCCAAGTAAACGGCCAAATGGCCAAATGTGTTGAAAGGCAGCACACAGGACACACAGGATAAGAGTGTGTAAAAAAAAAGCGCAGCCAAATAATATCGAAAACAATTTTCAAGCACTTAAGTGCAGTCTGGAGGTCGTATGTTGGTTCTGGCCCCGGCCAGCTCTGGGCTTTAGTCTGCGATTTCGATTTGCTAGCCCGCAGGCTGCTTTTTTTACGGTTATAAATTTTCGCCGCTTGCACTTATCGATAATAGATTAATCTACTTGGGACATGTTTGGCATTGGAAATAATAAAAAATAAATAAAAAAAATAAAATGAGAACAAATAAGCGAAACTTAATTCAGCTGGCGAGCTTTAAATTTAAATTGTTGCGTGACTTTAATTAGAAAACTCATAAAATTGCTCGACAAATATTTGTCGGAAACAAATATGCTGTCTGGCATCTCATCATTTGGCCAAAAGGCATTGCTTTTGTTTGTGCAAGCATGCATACATTTTATTAAAATTTTGCGCAAAGCAATCAATGCAAATACCAAACAGAAAGACAAGCATATACATATACCCAAATAGAAGTTACCTTGACAAGCATATCATATATATGCGTCTCCAATATGTTGGTGACAATCACCTGGGGCTATCAAAGTGCTGCCAATAACATGACAGCTCACACATACAGCTGCAGCTGCCTCTTATAAATATCAGCTGCAGTTGCAGCTACAGATACATCTCAGCTTTGTGGCTGGTTTTTTTCCTTTTTTTTTTTTTTTTTTTTTTGTTGGTTGTGTGCGATATATTGAAATATTAATTTTGAATTTCTACCAGCGCCTGTTTATTATTTGCTTTTCTCTAGAGAGTATATTGCACATAGCAACTGCGACTGCGACTGCGACTGCGACTGCAGTTGTTATTTATCTATTTAAGTACTGCATAAAAGCCAGAGATAGTTCGGCAAATTCTGATTTCTATAAATTGTTGGATAAAAAAAATGTCGATTTCGAATGCAAGCTATTTGTTTGTGAAAAATGCATTTTTCAACTAAATTGGTGAGCTTGGCCACATCCCAGAAATTCTCTGAATTCAATAAAGACACTGAACACAGTTAAGCTTGAGTAGATCTAACTAAGCTTTGGGTACTCTTACAATCTTTGTAACTACATATAACTATGCGGATTTTATTACATTTGCACAAGTTTTTGTAGAGGGTTCTAGGCAGTCATGCGTGAATATTCTGTGTTTATAGTTCACGGAAATATAATTCATATTTTATTTAGCAAGAAAGTAGAGAACATTTTCAACATTATTACCTTTTACAACATTTCTTAGAAATTTGCAGAGCAAAAACTGTTGCACATAGAAAATATAATAAAAAATTCTTGTGAAATTTCCATGCTCTGAGCATAAACTAATTACAATCGAACGATAGTTTTCTATGCATTTATTAAATACAATTTAATATTTAAAATAAAAATCAGAGTTTTTCATTTTATGTATGCAACTCGTTATGCCTAGCAAACAATTTTACAAATCTCACGCTAGTCACGTGCCAAAAGTGCAAACATACAAAGAAAAATATGAAACCTAAAACCCGAAAAAAAAACAAGAGAAAAATATATATGTTAACAATCAGAGCAGCAGTTGGAGGCACAGACAAAGGTCATAGTTTTTTTTATCTCTGTTGTTGTCCGTTGTTGATCGTTAGTCGCTGGTCTATGGCGGCCATGATACAAACACAAACATATAATTTTCATCAATAATACCGTTGTGCAGACAAGTGAATTTGATGAAGCCACCGTCGTTGGCCCCCGTTCTGACAACGGCTACGCCATGGGAGGTCCACACACATACACACACAAATTTACACACAAATTCGCATTCACATTCACAATGGGATACCGTCATGTGCTGACGGCCAACAAATGTTTGGGGTATTTTAGAAAAATACGTTACAAAATAATACAAAAAAACGAAGAGAGTTGGCGAGAGCAACAAACATATATACTGAGTAATAATGGTATTTATTTCTAAATAAAATGCCAAGCGACAAACACTCACACACACACACACACACACATGCACAACAGCGAGAGGTCAAAGCGCTTTAAGTCCCATGGCGCCCAACGTGCCGCTTGTGGCAGTGTCAATGTTTGGACATTTGTTGTAGCCGCTTTTGAAAAATAAAACCCCTTCGCAGCAGAGACAATAGAAACTGCTGCATATTTGTTGTCGCTGTCTGTGCAGTGCGTTAAATCGCATTTGTCTATTTCATTTTCATTTAACACACTGCAATAGGCATTAGCAGATCAGGGTTCAAAGTTCAACAGCGCAAATAATATTATTTTTCAAATTTGTTATTGACATTCGGCATTCGGCTAACTTATCAGCAAATTCTGGCTCAGCCTTTAACTTTAACAAATGCAACAAAAACAACATATGATTTTTGCAGTCGCTATTCTCGGCTTATCGACATTGTCCATATGCGCCATTTGTCGAGTGCATAGTGTATACCCTGCATCCTTTACCCTTTGTCCTTCGTCCTTCGTCCTTCGTCGTTTGTCGTTCGTCGTTCGTTTGCAGTTGACACTGCCTATCGACGCCTAAGCACGCGTTGTGGCGTTATTTTATTGGTCTGCGCTTTGTTTATTTGTATATTTGTTATTTACAAATGTGCTTTATAACTTTTTCATACGCTCGCAATGGCAAAAATTTCAATTTTTACACACTGCCAACCGAGTGGGCCATGAAAATAAATTGCTAGGCTTTTGTTGAAAAGCATTGCAACCAGTTATCAAATGCATTTTAGCATTATGGCTGGCAATAAATTATTGTTGTTTGCCAAATAGCTGAAGAAATCGGCTTATATAATGGGCGGCCAACTGGGCGTGGCATTTAACACCGAGTGCAATTCATTTTTCATATTTGCTGGGGCAATCCCTTACAAAAAAAAAACAAAAAAAAAACGAACAAAATAATAATAATAAAAATGAAAGGGAAAAGTTGTGTGCGGGCAAAGTAATTTAACAAATGGATTTCTAAACAAATACGGAAGTTTAATTTGTAACCAAAAGGACATGCGCATGGCGGAAGCAAAAGCAACATCAACAACAGCAGCAGCAACAGCAGCAGCAGCACCAGCAGCAGCAGCAGCAACAGCGGCAGAGGAAGCTAAGGAAATGTATGCCAATGGCAGTGGTTGGGGCGGCTAGGGCTTAGCCTTTAGTGTAGGCAACGGGGAGTAAGGAGCTGGTAGCTGATAACTTGGTAGCTGTGTCCGCAGACCGCTGCTACTACAAGCAAAAACCGCAGGCCAAGCAAACGCAGAAGGCGAGGCTAAAGCCAACACTGCGGTTCTTATAACCGACACACTGCGAGTGGCATGAGTGTGTACATCCTGTGCGTGTGTTTGTGTGTGTGTGTGTGTGTGTGTAAGTGTGTGTTTGTGTATGCTTGTGACATGGCAGCATATTCGCACTTCAAGATGGCTTCGATATTTCTTAGTCAACAAAATGGCGATTGCAAAATTGTCGTCCTTGCTCCGCAGCACAACGCAACGCAACGCAGCTCAGCGCAGCGTTAAGAAATTACTTTACTTGGCCAGCGACATTTTGTGGCGTAGACCCCCCAAACGCCCCCTCGAACAACACGCCCACGGACAACACCCGAAGTTGACACAGTTTACTTTGTTGCCACATTTATATAGCTTGGCTGGCAGCTTTTATGGCACTTTGGCTTTTGTCTTGAGCTCGACGCGACTCGACTCGACTCGACCCGACTCGAGTCGAGTTTGAGTTTGAGCCAAGTCAACGGAAATGGCGGCCGTCGTAATTCTCAATTTGCCAAGGCGACAATTTAATGGGTTTTCAGGTGTGTGTGCGAGTGCGAGTGTGTTTTCAAATTGAATTGAAATTGCAGAAAATGACATTAAAAATTAATTAAATTGATTGCAACACACAGCCGGCAACTGTCACTGGCAGCAACGCCAGCTAATGAGAGAATGTGTGAGCAAATAGAGAAATCGACAGCAACTAAATGAGAAAAACTAAGGATGCATTAATTATACATTTTTCAAGCGAATTCTACAGAGTAACTCTGACTACAAATGCATTTTGTCAGCTTAAGTGCGCCTCAAGAAAAATAATATAATTCATTTGTCATAAGCTGACAATTGATTCCTTTATATTTAATAAGCTTAGGTAAAGTCTAATGTTTGCTAGAGTATTCAAAGTTCGTCAACTTGGCTAGATAAATAAGTTGGTTCAATTGTTTTCGTTTGCATTTGCAATTTCATTTAATTGCCCGTGCCATGGCCTCCTCCACAGTCGGGCGACGTCTGTCGGCTTTGATTGCCTGACTTATAGCACCCATTTAATTGGTTGCCTGCCACGTCAAAGACAGTCGAAATGAGGAAATATTACATGGGTACTTTTGCGACCCCCCCACCACCCTGCCCCTGTGGCAATGTTGCAAATAAATTTACCTTGGGCACCTTTTGCTACCTGCAGCTCTCATGCACATTTTGTTTGCACAAAACATAAGCAAAAAGTTTCGCTTACTTATTGCCGAGAAGTTCTTCCTGGCATGCGTCCTGTTTGTGGCATTGAGGCATCGAACGGAAATATGGATTGGGTATCTGAATTTGAGCAACTGGCAACTGCAGCGTTCTACCCGATGCTGCCAAATGTATGTCTGAAACTAAACTAAAAAAAGAACGCAAACAATTTGCTGTCAAGCGGTTGCGGTGCAAAATTTGCACAAGTTTTGTTGAGCAGCAGGTGCTTGAAAAATGAGGGAGAGAATGTGTGTCTCTTAAGAAAAAGAAGAGAAGCAAACAATGGGATTGGAATTGAAGTAGACTGGCCTTTGATTGTAAAGCAGATTAACAAGATCAAGTTGTAAATTTCTGCAAAAGTATTTTAAGCTACATTTAAACTAACGTCTTTTAGTTTTATCTTCTTTCTAATTGAGCTTTCATTTACAGCCTTCGCTGGATTCTTTTGCTGCTCAAAGCCAACGTCAATCAGATCAGCTGCCAAGTAGAGCCACAAAGGCTGACACGCTGAACAACACCTCAAAGCGAAGGGAATTTCATAATTATGCGCCTGTCTACGTTTGTGTAAACAATGCACGTGGTGAGGCAAACAACTAAATGGCGTCGCTGCCAGACGAACAACACCAGGGAAAACAACAACAAGTCCTTGGTTGTTGGCTCGTTGATCAAGCAACATTTTAATAGAGTTGACGTGTACATCGCATCGACAACGTTGTTTGCGTCTCGTCAACAGCAGCGAAAATGTTATTGTTGTCGTTTTTGTTGTTGTCGTTGTTGTTTTCTGCAGCTGTTTTAATTAAATTTTAAAATAATCTTTTATCGCTTGTTTATCGTTGCATGTCTCTTTTGAGTTATATGACAATGTGTACGTAAATTAAAATTGCATTAAAAAAGTTGCAAGTCCCCACAGAAATTTGTATATACACTTATATATGTACATCTATAGAGAAATGTACATATGTATGTATATGTATATGAGATTGTTACATAATGGCAGATTTTTAATTGCCAGCGCAGAAAATGTCTCGGCATGGTCGCGAAATTATCATAATGAGCTGTAAAAATCGAAACCGAACCAAAAAAAAAAAGAAAACCAGCGCAATCGAAAATATAAAATATTACGCATACGACACTTGAACCGTGACCTGCAACGTCAGCTAGCGAAAGTTGCGACCTCGGCTTTGCGGCTTGGTCGCTGCGCTTTATTTGCGATTGAATTGGCCATGCAAGCTTATTAGGGTGATCCCAAATGAGATGAACTCAAATCAGTCAAACATTAAAATTAATATCTATATCAGACTAATCTGCAATTAATTCAATGGAATGTCTTTTAATTAAATTGGATATATATAAAATATGGTTAATATATTCTTCAATAACTTCTCGTCGTAGAATTTAAGCACCAGCCTAAAAATGCTAGCAGCAGCTTTTGCTTTATGCAGCTGCCGCCTTTCGACTTTTGGTCATTTCAATTGCTTGCTTTCCCACTTTTATTGAAGCTGACGTTCGGCTCGCAGCTGAAGCAGGAGACAAAGGACGAGCGCGCAGTCCTGAGGACACCGGCATTGTTGGTCGCGGCAACGTTTTATTTATGTGGCCATATTATATGGCAAGCAGTTCGGCTACGCCATATGAGCAATGGAGTGAATGTAAAGTGAACTCGGGTTCGGGTTTGGGTTTGGGTTTGGATTGGGGTTTGAGTTGGGGTCGCTCCACATAATAATGCGCATTTTTTGTAATTAAATATTCCTTGTAATTTGCATGCGCGCACTCCGGCAACGCCAGCGCCTGCATACATTTATTATATGGTCGCCGCCTCTTTTGTTGTCAATTTTAAAGGTAATTGAAAACTACAATAAAGCGGTTTTTATAATTATAGGCCCCGCCAGCACTGTGTCTGTGCAATATTGAATGTTGGCCTGCCTGGGACGGGACTTAAAGTGCGTAAATCTGGAAATTTGCTGAAAGTTGGCACAGAAACTTTTAGCCAAAGCAAAGAACAACATTTTTGTTTTTTTCAATTTCCGGCTTAAGACAAACAAATGTACTCGCAGCCAGCGAGCTAGCTAACGGCGGCGGCTTCGGCGTTGCCTCTGCTCGGGCAGCGGAAGTTGCTGCTGCTTGTTTAAAATAAAAAAAATGGCAAATTTAAAAAGAAGTGCAGATTTAAAGTTTTTTTTTTTATTTACACCGGATATTAATTTTATAGCAGACGGCAGCGAGGCGCAAGAGCTTGACAAACGCGTTGCGGGCTTTTGATCTTAATAACATACGAGTTTTCTAACAATAATTTCAGTTTCACGCTTCCGCCTGTCCGGTTGTCAGATGTGTGCTTGTGTGTACATGTGTGTGTGTGGGAAGAGAGAGCTAATAACATATACAACATCCGTTACCGGAAGTGTGCAAGTGAGCGGCCATTTTGATAAAGTCCTTTGCGACTTTTTGATATGCTAAAAGCAAATGTCTTGTAACCCCCCAAAAACTCTACTCTCGCCTCGGACCAGGTGGGCTTCTGGGGTTTTTCCCAAGCAACTGGGCGCAGCAACGCATCGGTAAACACCTCAACCGACTTTTATGTACATTTTCTTTTATGTCTTGTCAGCATAAAAAATGCATGCACAACCATCCAGGGGTAAACAAACAAACAAGACGCCCCGTTGGTGTCAACCAACGCACAGCGCTTTGTATGCACGCCTCCTCCCCAAACCCAGTTCTATGTCCTGTTCTAGTCCTGTTCCCGCCTCGCCCCTCGCCCCTCGCCCAGCGCCACCCGCCGCACTTCTACTCTCAGTCCCTATTTTATGCGCTTGACAGCAACGCAAATAAACAACAGGTTGATCTCGAAATTTATTTAGAAAATAGAAAAAAAAATCATTTGTAAAACCATCAAGTCGAATTTTAAATACGCTAACAATCGAAGCTAGCTATAATATATTTACTCGAGTAATTCAATAGCCAAACAGTCGTAGTCTTAGAATTATAATCACATATAAAATCAGCTAGAACTTAAAACTTTATTTTTTTCATTTATTGGAATATCCTTGAAGTTAATCTATCCATTTTGCGTCAGAGTATTAAGACTGCATCAAATGCATGTAATGCATTCAAGCTGTTGTTGTAAACAACGTTATTCTTTCTGCCCTTTTTTTTCTAGCTATGCCCTTTATTTTGTTGATGTTGTTGTTGTTGCTGTTTGGTGTAGGGTGTGTTTGGCCCTTTGTGTGTGTTGTTGCCGTGCTGCAGTGCATCACGGGATCGGCCCATGCTGCGTTTAATGTGTTTATGAAAAACAGGAAGCTGGTGCCTGGCCTGCGAGTCTGCCTGCCTCCTCGGTCTGTGCCGAGCAAATGAAAAATGCACAAAGCTGCCAGCGTAGCAGCAGCTGGTCGCGCAGGTAGCAGCAGAGCGCAGCAAAGTATGCTATGAAAAATATGCTAAATTAAATTAATTACATCAGAAAATGGAAAAAGCGTTTGCCGTTTTTGCATACTGCATGAGAAACTCGCCAGTGGTTTTTTCTATCCTCTTTTTTTTTTTTTTTGTTGTCTACAGATAAATAAATAAACTTTACAGCATGTAAACAAAAATATGCAAGCGTTTGTCATCATATTGCAATTGCATCTCAACAAAGCGAAAAAGTTGTTAAATTTAATTAAAGTCAAATAATGTCAGCTCTATGCAAATATATATATAAACATATGTAATTATATATATCATAAGCATTTATTTTAATAAAATTCAGTTAACTCTGGCAAATGCAAAATGCGGATCAGAGCAGATGTTATTAGAATTGTTAGGTAAAAAATGTCGCAGATTAATAAAAGTTTTCTTGCTGCATTTGGATTTTTGCGTTGAAACTATGTGGATATTAAAGGGGACACATTTTGAAAGGACCCCGTTTTATTGGATAAACGAGTTAGCTAAATGGGAAATATATTTCAATGTCCAACTGCACAACACGAAATAATTTACGACAAATAGAGATATGAACTGTTGAAAATAACGATAAACTAATTATCTACCATTTTTTTAAACTGCATGGATGCAGTTTCAGATTATTTTGAAAATTAATTAAGCTAAATTAAGTTTGACAGCATATATAAATATGCATGAATTACAGAAACAAAAAAAAAACCAAAAAAAAACGAACACACACAGTAAACGGCTCGACCAACTTTGCGATATTAAATTAAATTAACTACATGGATGTCACAAGAGTAAAAGGGAGAGAGAGAGAGAGAAGAGGATTGAAATGAAAAAACAGTTGCAGAAAAAATATATATATATATGTATATGTATATATTAAATTACTTATTTATCATTTTGCATCAATTTGTAAAATTTACTCATTAATTTAATTAAAACCAATTAAATGAAATTGTCACTGTCATTTGGGCATCGATTTTCAGTGCTGAACCCGCTTTTCCCTGGCTTTTGCCAAGTGTGGTTTTTACGGTTTTCATTCGGCCCTCTCATTTGCCCGCCTTTCTGCCTGCCGCTTGTGATTAAACGTGGAACCGAATCTGGCCACCGCCTTGGCAATTACATATTTCACAATGTACAAATTACAAACGACTGTTGTTGCGGTAATTTAATAACTGAACATTTAATGAAGCGACAGCTGATGCTCCCTGACCGCGCACCCAACCCAGTTATATGATATATGTTGCGTAGTGTTGGACAGTGTAGTAGTAGTGTAGTGCTGATAGCTGTGTCAAGGCCTGCCAAAGTATTTTGTTCATTATTTATGACAATTTCCTTCCGCGCGAGTCACATTTGCAAAAGTACTTATTGGGAGAACACACAAAAACAAATTGAATTACATTGGCATGTCTCGCATTGCGACGACCACTCGACAAGTCAACGCTGGCGGCTTTAAGCTTTCAGAAATATACACCCAATTAAAGTTTTTACACGCACCATTTATCAGAGTAGAGTTGTCTTGGTGTATTAACAAAAAAGAAAACTAAAGCTTGCGATTGCATATTTTATACAAAATTGAAGTTAGCTCTCGGGAATGTCTTTAAGAATTGGCAAGCAACTTGTGGCTGGCTGCGTCTTTGCCACGATATCAATAAGGAAAAGCCAACAGCCTTGAAGCCTAAAGTCCTCAGTCATTGAGGCGCTTATAGATAACGCAGCGCGTAGCACATGACACTTAACAAGGCACAAACCATTAACTCTTCACGCTGGCGCTCCTGAAAGGCGGTCGGTCCACGCCCACTTGTCAGTTGACATGCATAAATTTTGCAGCATCTCGAAGCTGTCAGTGCGGCGCGTTCATATGAAAAATTGCTAGGGACTGAAAGCGGCAGAAGCAGTTGCTGGGTGCTTTGGATGTTGCCTTGGGTCAGTTGGTGTTGCTGTAGACGAAAAATCAAAACTAATCAAAAGGCTCACACAGATGTCAGATGGGGCTCTGGGCCCTCAGGAAATTGGCGCAACAACGGCGCAAACAACATTTCCATTTGAACACATAAATTTTCGCAACAAATTCAATTTCCTCTTTGATTTTAGCAAACGAGCAGAGCGAATGCGGCAACATTGGCAGCGGCAATGGCAAATAAAATAAATAACTTCCCGGGAGCGCAACAGTTGCCTAACAAAAACGGAAGCGGAAATGCAGCGCAAACTCGTTTCAATGTGTGTGTTTGTCTGAGTGTGTGTGTGTGTGTGTGTAAGAACAAATAGCAAATAAGTGCAAAGCAACCAATTGATAAAGTAAAAAACACTTGAAACTGCAGCATGTAACAAAGGCCGATGAGTGTGTTGAAACCGGCAGCAGCAACAACAACAACAACAACAACATCATCATCAACAACAAAAACAATAAGAGCAATAACAACGAGGCAACCACTTCATAAATAATTCATTTCCCGCCTGCTACGCTAACTTCAACAGCCAGCCTCCTATTTTTTTTCCCTGTTTGTTTGTGTTCTTGTTGTTGTTATTTTCTTTTTTTTTTTTTTTTAACAGTCTTGTGCGGCGTACGTGGCGTATGCGCAACATATGCAGCAGTCGTGGAGTGGCGTCGCTGCCGCAGACGCCAAACTAACGTGAAATAGACACGAACAAAGGCTTTTCATGCCTTTGCAAGCATAAAATTGCTTTTTTGCAACAAATATCCTGGCCAGGCGGCAGTTCGAGTCCTTGTTGAAGTTGACTCGTTTCGAGGTCTTTTTCTCCATCTCTCTCGCACTCTCTCTCTCTCTCTCTCTCTCTCTCTCTCTCTCTCTCTGTCTCGATCTCGGTCTCGGTCTCGGTCGCGCTGCTCTGTCTGGATACTCGGCTTGTTTGTCTATGAGCTAGTCCTGGCGCTAGCTCCTGCTCCTAGCTGTGGGTCTGGCTGGCATTGGCAGTGGCGTTCGCTCTATTTGTTTGCAATTGCATGCGTATTTGATTCAATTTCTGCAATTTATTTGCAATTTGGCGACGACGCCTTCTTTGCTTTTTATCTCTTTGATGATTGAAAGCACACGTTTCATCAGCACTCCCAATATCACTTACCAACAACAAAAAGCGTGACAGTTGCAGCAGTCTATTAAATTTTTAAATGCTGCGGCCCGTTGCTCATTCAACATATTCATGCCACATTGTTGTAGTTGTCAGTTGTTGTCAGCCATCCGAAATGCATAAATTTAACACCTAGTAAGCAATTCACAGAACTTAGCTACACGCACACAACCAACACACGCACATACACATACACACACTCGGCCGCAGTCGCACACAATGTGCAACACCCAAACATCCGTTTCCGGCTGCATCCGCTTTGGCGGTGCGTCGGCCATTTGTTTTGAAAGCGGCAACCGCTGCCGGAGCTGCAACACTCTGCGCATATATTAAATGCCGCTAAAGCAACACATGTATATACATATATATATATATAGCTGAATTATAATTAAATGCATTGCCCCTTGCAGCAACCGAGGAAGTTGCCACAACGCCCAAGTGGCTCCAAAGTGCAGCCCAATGCATTAGACTCAACAAATACCAAAACTGACCGGCTAAGCAAATGAGCAACCAGAATAACAACAACAACAACAACAAGTCAAGATATGAAGCGGTCAAATAAGGCAAGACTGAGAATTTAGCTGTGTGGTTAAACAACTTCATTTTCGTAATATAGTTGTAAATTTTAACTAATATTAATCTCTGTAAATTATATTAAATCATATGATAGAAGTTTATAAATTATTATTATCTGATCGTAAATCAACTCTTTCTATATACTTGATATTCGTATAATTATATAAATGATATAAAATATTATTTCTTTATACAAATTCAATCCTTAACATTGTCTTATCACTTTTTAAAAACACCTTAATGAATTTTTCTTTGGAGTCTAAGTGTTTAGGCCCTTTAAAATAAAGCCTCTATTTACCCAAATTCCTATTGGACTGTTTAAAATTGCATTTTAATTTAATGTAAGCAGAAGCGATACAAGGGCGGCCTTCAGTGTGTAGTTTTTGGGATAAATTAAGGCAACCAGCCAGCTAGAGCAAGTCCAGGAGACGCCACAGCCAAAGACAAACAAATGCCAAATGCGAACAACAACAACAATAGCAACAACAATAGCAAACACTATGATAATAAAGGCATTCATTATTATTCCGATTGCTGTCGCTGGCTGGGCTGCTGCCTGCGGCAGTTGCTGTTGCTGCTGTTTTTGTTGCAAGTGTGGCGCCAAAGAAGCGATTAAATGGAATTGTGTCACAAACAAAACTCAAAAGCGCTGGCCAAAAACTGGCACCAGGCGCCGAAAATTTATTCATATGTGTGCGGGGGAAAGGACGACAAGGATTTCAAGTACTATTCGCATATATAGTTTTTTGGTCATTTAAATGCAAACGTAAAAATAATGCAGAAACGCAGCTGAAATTGCAATTGCGCCCGTTCGTCATTGCGTCAGTCAGTGCGTGCCACATGCGGCTGGCATTGTAATTCATGTTGCAAACACCGCCCACCCCGCTTGCTAACTGACGCATAAATTGTTGCTACCCAATTACGAGCACTAACAATAGACGTCCGTCCCGTCCCACGCCCACCTCCCACCGCCCCCCCTTTAAATATCAGTCTTTGGGTTCAACCTGTTCTCGCTGCGCCTGACTGCGACTCTGGCGGCATTGACCATTGTCTAAGCTGTTGTTGTTGTTGTTGTTGCCAATTTTAGGCCAAAATGTTATCATGTCAGTCGCAGTCGTCGGTGCCTGCAACAACAACAACAGCAACAACAACAATAACAGCCTCCACTTCTATGTTCTCGTCCAGCCACGATTTGAGTGCGAATTTGCGTAAATATAATTTATTTACGCACTAGCACGGTCCTCAGTTTTAGCACTGGCGTCTGGTCCTTTAACAGAGACAGAGACAGCCCTGATTACATAAGCCTAACACACACAACACACGCACACACACACACAACACACCCACACATGCAGCTTATACCGCTCTGTCTGGCGTAGGCGTGACATTTAAGGCTTTAAAAATAGCCGACCAGTGTCAGAGCAAGCCGGAACGTTTAATTAGAATGCGGCCGGTTTTCGAGCTGTCTCAAATATGCCGGCCAAAATGGCAAATGGCAACTGGCAACTGGCAAACGGCAAACGGCAAATGGCAAATGGCCTAGCAAACGTTTGTTAGCCGCCACGCAACCCGCTCGGGACCACAGAATTTGTCTCTGTCTCTGTTTGAATGCGGTCGTTCAAATAGAGCAATATCGCATAGTCAGCGCATATATGCGAATACCTCAAAATTCGGTCACAATAATGAGAAATTCTCAATAATTCGAAGCCTAATTAAAATGTCCAATGAATGATAAACGAAATACAAAATGCAGTTCGGACTGCACAAACTGGTTAAAGCTTCAAAGTCTGAACAACGAAGCTTAATTATTATTAAATAGTTCGGTCTATACCCACATATATCGTGTATTATCACTGTCACCATAGCTGCCACATAATTGGAGAATTCATAGTACCCAAAATCGTCTCAACACACGCAACGCAGCAACTTCAATCAAAACACAAAAATCAAAGCTAAAGCAAAACACATCAGCTATTGAAGTGAAGTCCACACGGAGGACAACGTATCGCTGACGCCAGTGGCAGGATGGAGCAGGAGCAGTTGGAGGTGGGCCAGCAGCCACGGACACGCAAGGATGTGCCAATTGGCAATTGCAATTGCAAAAGCATTTCCTTTCCACGTGTATTAACATAATCAAATTGGATTTGTGCACAGGATAATGATGAGCTTCATTATTGGTTGTGTTGCGTTGCGCAGTTTTTATACCCTGTAGCTATAAAAATGCAAAGCGCGGGTATATTGCAACGCTTTCAACGTATGTTACCATTTAAATGATTTTTCTATTTTATTTGTAAAATCTAGCTATATATAAAATCCATACTTTTATTGACTATAGAATAACTCGAAAGTCGAGCATTCTTTTTTGTTACCCTTGCATTGCAAGTGTGTGTGTGTATGTGTGTGTGTGTGTGTGTATTGTGAGGTTTTGAGAGGAACTTCAGCTCATGTCCTTTTTGTCGTCGTTGTCGGTGTTGTCGTTCTTGTCAGCGTTGTTGCTTATTATAAATTATAATGAATTTGCTGCTGCCAGCCACTTGTTGTCAGCGGCAACCAGACGCCCCCCTCCCCCTCCTCAAACCCACCCACCCCCCCAATCCAACCCATCCCATCGAAAACGCTGCTCTTCCCCTTTGCTGATGCTCATTCCACTGGAAAATTAACGCACATGAAGTCGCTTCACTGACTGCCTGGCTGACTAGGTGGATGGGTGGCATAATCGAAGCACTTGGCTTGCCATTTTGTTGTTACCTGTCAGATAGCTTATAAACCTGTCTCGGCATGTGTCGCCATCGCCATCGCCATCGCCAGTTTCCAGTTGCCAGTTGCCAGCTCCCCAGCTCCCACTTGCCAATTGCGTTTTAGCTGGAACTCATTTTTGGTTACGTTATTCTTCCGTTGCGCCCCGGAGGCGGTAAATTTTGCGCTTATTATGTAAATTTTTGGTGCGCTCCAAAAATGATAGCCCCGAGCTGAGAGCGTCTACAATTAAAATTTAAATCAAATACACGAGTACAGTTCTTGCTGGGCTGCGTCTAATTTAATTGAGCCAACAATGAAGGCGAGTAACCAGCGCCAGCCAACTTGGCTAAATGTCAGCCCACGGCCAAAATGCCACTTATCACTATTATTTTTTTTTTTTTTTTTGTGGCTCAGTTAAGGCAGTCGTTGGAGTTGGAGTTAGGGTTGCCTCTCCTCAGCAATTAACTAGCAATTTTCAAATAAGCGTTCTCTCATAATTGAGCTGCTCCACCCCTGGCGGAGTGTAATGAAAAGAGCTGCGAAGAATAACCGAAAGCTGAAAAGATTTTCAATTGGCATCGTCGTCAACCGTTGGCAGCCGCAGCTGCATTATTATTACCATTATGATTATCATTATCATGCCCATTATCATTGCCTTCATCAGTTGCCACATTATCGTTGGCACGATGCGCTGACTGCTTGCTTTTTAATTTTTTATTTTTTCTTCTTTTTTTTTTTCATTTTTTGCGTGTAGCAGCAATTGATGTTGCTGCAGCTTACTTGCCACTTTCCTTTGTTGGCGCTGCAAGCGGCAGACAACCCATTCAAAGCAGCCCAGTTGAAGAATGAGAAAGGAGGCAGGCAAAGCGAATGATTGCAATTGTTGCAAAAGCCATGCCAAAGTCAAGTTACCAGCCAGGTAAGTCAGTTGGCGCGCCGCCTTAAGTTAGTTCTGACAAGTCCTGTCAAAGAGTTCTCTGCTCTTATTTTTTTTTTTTTTTTAATAAATTGTTATAGAACTTTTGATTGCACTTTAATGAATATGTGTGGTTAGCATTAAAAGCTGTCATTCTAAGATAAAAACTTTGAATAGCAACTATATTATGTACTCAAGTTTTAAATACCTCTATAGGATTTTATAATTACTCAGACTTAACAACCTCATTCAAAAGCCAAGCAGCTTACAGCATTGAACAGATATTTGGCAAACTGGACAATTGCCAATTTGTAGCAGGCAAGCAATAAGCACAAATTGGCCAGGCCTAAGCACAGTTTAAGTCAAGCTCAACGGTTCTTTAAATGCTTCAATTTCGGACATCTTAGCACCGAGAAAAATGCCGCAGATCACATCAGACCGCAAGACAATACACACACACACACAGACACACAGGCACATATGTGCAGCGTTTACGGTTATGCGTCCCAGGGGCGCAGCCCAAAAACCAAACCAAACCAAACTGAACTGATGCCAAAAGAGGCTGTGTTTGGGGTAACTGCCAACACTTTAAGGCCGATAAAAGTCGAGTAAAAAAGGGGCAAAACGGAACAGACAAATACGTGTGCGTATGTGTGTGTGTTTGTGTGTGCGAGACAAGCCCTCAATGTGTGCCTGTGTGTAGCTATTGAGGCAGACACTCAAGGTAAGATATTAAAAATACATGAGCATGCACAGGACATCGGCATGGGAATGGGATTTGAAGGATCTTGCTCTACAGACGCTCTGCCTGGCTGTCTACTTGAGTTACAAGTGGCTTATTTACCTTACGATAAGTGCAGCCCAGAGTGCCATGACTGCCAACGAGCCAAGGCACAACACACACACACACACACACACACCAAAGCCTCGTCCCCGTTCCTGATACACCTGATACACACTATATCCACACCCAGCCAGCCGGCGTAATCATATTAATAATTATTTCTTATAAAAGGCAAGGCCAAAAGGTTACTGTAACGGCTCTCCCGAGCCTAATCAAGTTGAATGTATGTGTTAAGCTTTGGAGTCTCAGCCTGAAACGTGCATGTTATCACTGAGTAGTTCTTTATTGGTGCGTCTGCTCTGGCGCTCACTTGACTGATATTTAAATTAAGTACATGCGTAAGTAATTGCTTATGTGGTCATTACATGTAAGGATTTACTCACAGACTCAATATCCTTCCACACAAACCATCATTCAATATCATGTCGATATGTCATTTGGCCAACAAGCAAGTTAACGAAATGGGGCTGTGGACGGGCCATGGTCAGGTTTTGAGCCTCGTTTTGTCATATGATTAAGTTTCAGTCTGTGGGCGGCCTATAAATCAGGTGAAATTTTCAATAAAATCATGTGAAGCATGTTGACGAGCCCCATCGATGTTGTTCTTGTTGTTGTATATGTTGTTGTTGTTGTTGTTGGTGGTGGTGGTGGTTGTGATGGTGGGGGCAATGTGGCAGCTGCCATTTATGATTTATGTGAGCGGCGCAATGATATCCAACAAACATGTACAGCAAAAGTCGTGAGCTCGTTGGCCAGCAAAAATGTATAAATTGCAAGGGCTGACAACATTGCGTATGCGTCATATTAATGAACAAGGACATGTGCTCTTTGTGTGGGGGGCTTTCAATTAAAATGTCAGAGGAGTTGTCAAACAATTTTATATGTCCTTAAAAAGAAAACAGAGGACATATATGACCGCAAAAGCGATCAATATGTGAAAAGCAAGGCCAAATAAAACCACGATGGAAATGTTTCGACCACATACGAATAGTAATGTAAAATTATAATGTGAACTTGAATTTTCCATAGCGTTTTAATTAGCCATTTCTTTGCCAAAGTAACCAATGGCAATTTTGGCCAGCTCTCTATCAGAAAACCATAATTTATCTCCTTACAAAAAAGAGTTGCGTGTGAGCTGCGCCACATGCTGCCTGCCTCAAAGTCAAAGCAACAGCAACGCTCGTTTATTTTACTCTTTATGCTTTTCCAAGAATCAAATAATAAAAAAGCAACAGCAAAGGGTAATTTTTTTTTTTTTTACTTATTTTCACGCCCCAAAAACAGTTGCCATGAAGTGTATTTTTGTGTGTGTGTGTGTATGTGTTTTATTTTTTTTTAATTCTTTTTTATTCACTACAATTCTATTAGAACATTTTAGCTTAAATATAAATATAATATATATGTAAAAATATAAATATAATACCTAAGTAAAAATGGATGAG